>JABUQX010064383.1:0-15000 GCA_015478945.1 Trachelipus rathkii | reverse complement strand
ATTTTAACTGTAATATATATATATATATATATATATATATATATATATATATATATATATATATATATATATATATATATATATATATATATATATATATATATATATATATATATATATATATACATATATATATATATATAGTTATCTATATCTTTATATATATATATATATATATATATATATATATATATATATATATATATATATATATATATATATATATATATATATATATATATAAAAGAAAAATAAGCATTAAGAAATATTTTGATAATAACCAAAACATATGATCCATCCTATCTCATATATTGAGTTGTAAAGAAATAAAAACGCAACTCATCAAGATAGAAGGTGAAGAAGCTTTTCTCTTCACCTTATACACTTGCCAGATACTTCTGCTGTGCGTCCAGATTTAAAATTAGAAAGCCATTTTTTTGCAATTGTTATGGAAGGGAGAATTTAGAATTTTTTGGATGAGATTGTGCCTAGGTATTGTGTCAAAGGCTTTACTAATGTCTACAGCCAGGAGTGCTGTTCCATGGGAGGGTGTTTTATTTAGACCGTTTACGATGCTTTGTGTAGTATTAGTCAGGGCTCTTGAGGTGGAGTGAGATTTTTTAAAACCGCGTTGATGATTAGGAGAGTGGAGGATAGTTTAGATTTTGGTGAGTATGATCTTTTCCATTAGTTTGCATAAGGAGGAGAGGAGGGATATGGGTCAGAATGAAGAAGCGAGGTTAGGATCTTTTCTTGGTTTTTATTTGGGTATGATAATAACTTTTTTCCAGTGTATAAATGTAGTTATCGTGTCGCCATCCCAGTATGAAGATGTTTGTGATAAATGATATAGCAGCATGTCCAAAATATTTTATGTGTAGATTAGAGATGTTGTCTGAGCCGTTAGCAGGAGAGTTTTTTAAGGTTTTATTAAGTTTAGTTATTTCTTGTGTAGAAAATGGGGTTAGGGTTGATTTCTAGTTGTGTTGTTTTGAGTTCGCGTACTATTTTTATTATTTGGGTGGGTGGGTGGGCGAGTGAGTTTGACGGCTATATTGGAATTGTGTTGTGCGAGGAATTTGCAGTGCTGTTTTTTGTCCTCTTAACGACTCATTTGTGGGTGAAACGTTTTTCTGGGAGTTCTGGAGGCGTTTTATTATTTGAGATGTTCTTCTCTCTTCAGGCCTGCCCATGTTTTCCATTAAGTGTTTCTTAAATTTTTCTGTTTCATGAGTGGAGATGAGATGGGAGATTTATGAATTTAAGGAATTTATTTGTGCAGTTAGATCTGGAGTATATGATTTTTGTTGTCGGATGATGTTTCTTTGCTTTATTAAGTTGCACATTTCAGGTGTTAGTGAAGGGTTATAGTGTTTTCTGTGATCTTTTGGTATATAAAGGTTGGAGGCTTTTTTGACTACTTTAGTGAGGTTATCTAAGGCTTTATGTAGAGAGTGAGAGTTGTTGATTGCCAGGGCTGGAAGGTGAGATTCGATGTGTTGGGTGAAATCTTGCCAGTTTGATTTTTTTTTTTTTTTTTTGTTAAAGTTGAAGTTATCTTGGGGTTGGCTATTTTTGTTGTTTGATAAGTGATTAAAATTATTATTGGAATGTGGTCTAAGGACAGATCAATTTCTGTATTTCATATAGAACAATTTCTGCTTTCTATGTAGTATCGGTAAAAAGAGACGGAGAGGAGAAAGTAATGTCAGGAGATTATTTGGTATGGTTTGTTTTGGGAGGGATTCGAGCAAGAATCATGAATGCTACCCGGGTACCGGGTACATTCTCAATATTGGCGTCAAGAATTATTTCACTTAACCCAGCTTCAAACATTTCTCGTTCAAGATTTATTAGGTTCAACATTTCTGTATTAAAGTCAGATATTTTATTTTCAGGATGTAGATCTATAGAAGCTGAAGAAGGAAACGTTAAATAGAAATGATCTTCGCTAGTCATGATAATTGTTTCTTAATTTCACCGGCACTTATTTGTGAATTAGACTTAACGGTGTACTTTTTTATATACTACTGGAGTTTCTTTCGTATATGTACTGTACACACTGCTGTTCCTTCTGTGAATGAATATGGGTTGCCTTCGACATCTCTTATATACACTCGTATGGTTCTAAATTGGGTATTATTCAAAGGTACATAGGTACGGTGAAAACTTATAACTCGGATATCTTTAGGAAAATGTACTACTCTTAGTAACGGTGCTTTAGTGTTTCCAACATACTGGTGTTCTACAATATCGGTGTAAACATACGCTACGCCTGGGTCTTGTAGCATCTTTGAAGGATCGCATACAAAATGTAATGAATCATCAGTGTCACTTTTTGCTACATACTGTCCTATATACTCTTCCATAGTAGGAATATAAAGTTTTAATTCATTTAGAGACGATGTGATATCGTTAATTCTCAATATCGTGTAGTCACGTAATTACACTTACGAAACGAATCTGAACTCTGGAAAATAAATAAACCTCTATCTTTCAAGTTTACTTGAGTCTGTGACTTTAAAGTGATTAACATGCTGTCTTCGTTAACAGATTTATTAACTAGAAATACTAAATCTATACATATACGACTTGATCCAAATTTTTTTTTTAAAAAGTCTATGAACACATCGGTTAGAGATTTATAGAGTCCACGATTTATTAAATACCTTTCAAAGAAATAATCTTTGTCGGCACGCTTGATGAATGTCATATCATCTGTGTTGTTAATTTTTAATATGTTTTTAACACTCTCAACATTTCTAAATATTATAAGCACTGTCTGTGAATCTGGCATATTCTCAAAGTGAGCATCCAATATCATTTCACATAACCCTACTTCATACGTTTCTCGTTCAAGCTTCATAGGGTTGAATAACTCTGTAATAAAGTCCGATATTTTATTTTCAGGATGTAGGTCCACAGAAGCCGCAGACGGCAACGCTAAATAGAGATGATCTTCACTCTCAATGTTCACGATGTAAACTGATCAATATTTCTTAATCTCAACAGCCTTTAAATAACTATTAAACTTCATAGGGTAACCTACCCATTTTACAAGATACTGTTTATTTTTACCCTTTTCTTTAGATCCTAATTTTTTTTCTATTTTATATTCATTACTCTTAGGGTCAAACCGTTTATCTGTATTTCCTGTTTATAGATAGAACCCTCCTTTTATTTTTTCACCATCTAAATCTTTAAGATAGTATAATTTTAGCCCGTCTCTCGGGAATTCTCTGATTGTATCTACTTTAAAAACTTCTCTTGACCATCCTGCTTCGTAACCTTTTCTGAAATTTTCATCTGACCTAGACACACTCACATAATATCCTACTTTAACATCTGTGTTATCTTTTATTTTGCGTACGGTGCAACTAGGTACAGAAGGTTTGGTCTTCACCATCTCTAGAGGGGTATTCTTAATTGTTCTATGATAAGATCTATTATAGGAGTATGCCAAGTCATGCAGTATATCTATATTGAAGTCTCTTGGGGGACTTCTCGCATTGAATTACACAATACAGGATGTAGGGACTGGTTTTGAAACAAGGATGAGTCAATCCAAAGTATAATTGGTAAGTTCAGAAGTATACATGAAACCCCAGAGTCCTGGTAAATAAAAAATTTATATCAAGAATTTTGAACCAGAAAAATGCAAAAATTGATTAATCTTAACACATTAAAATCTAATGTTTAATAGTCTCATCTTCATCTTCCTCTTTTCCCCAAGATTGGGGGTAAGGTGAGTTACATGCATCGGAAAAGAAAAGCAGTAGAAGAATATGACAAAAGTCGAAAAGAAAACCCAGCCTTACCGCCCCCTCTGTACCATTAATTATAATTAGTGAGAACTCGTCGCAGAAAGAAAATCCACCCTAGAACTTCACGGGACCGCGACGGACCCTCACTATGGTAAATCGTCAGTGTAAGGGTTCATCCATTGGCCCAGGTGGGCCACAACTATACCCCCTCACAAAACCCCGCCATTCACTCCTGTTATGCACTTTTATTCTCGCCTCTGCCAAACTCACATTTCTCTCTTCAGACATTCGTTTACTGACTCAATCCACTTTTTCTTCGGTCTCCCAGCCGGTCGGTTCCCAACACACTCGCCACTATACATCCGCTTAACCAACCGACAATCATTCATCCTTTCCACATGACCAAACCATCTCAACATACTTTCATTTATTCTCTCATTTACCCCTTTCTTCACACCACACAACTCTCTAATACGTTCATTCCTCATTTTATCAATTCTTCTCACACCTAGCATGCCCCTAAGATTGTCCATCTAAACACATTGAACTTTAGATCTATACTTCTTATTCCAGACCATAGTCTCACTACTATACAATAACACAGGTAACAACATACCCTCATGTAAGACCCTAGCGCACTCAAGACTTAGTCCTTTTACATTCACAAACGATTTAATTGCACCAGCCACCTTCCTGCCATTCACAACTTTCCTACTACACTCTGCATCATCCGTTCCCTTCTCATCCAACATATACCCTAAATATTTAAACTCGGACACTTGTTCCAGCTGCTCACCATCTAACATAACTTCACACTGAGGACTGTCCTCACTCACAACCATAACTTTACTCTTATCTATGTTTACTTTCAAACCCCTCCTTTTACATACCCTGCCAAATCTCTCTATCAATCCTCTCAAACTCTCTTCAGATTCGCCACACAAAACCAAATCATCCACATATAATAGGTAGGGCACCCTCCACTCATCTCCATTCTCCATCATTCTAACACCATTTCCTGCCATCCCCACCTCGAATTCTTTCATAACCCTATCCATATACAAATTGAATAACCAAGGAGACATAACACAACCCTGTCTCACTCCGCTATTAATACTAAACCAATCACTTTTGACGCCATTTATTCTTACACACGCCTCACTATCGTCATGCATACTTTTGATTCCATTCCAGAAGCCTACCACCAATACCAAATATCACTAACACCTGCCATAAAGCTTCCCTATTAACTCTATCAAACGCCTGTTGCAAATCCATAAAACGAAAATACAATTTATTCTTCTTCTCTCTCATTTTCTCAATCATTTGTTTCAATGTAAAGATTTGATCCACACATCCTTTACCACTCCTAAACGCACCTTGTTCTTCACCAATCAATCCTTCAGTCACTCGACGCACTCTTTCAACCAAAATGGCCGCATATATCTTCCCTACAACACTCAATAAACTAATTCCCCTATAAGTTCTAAAGTTTCCCTTATCTCCCTTACCCTTACATAAGGGTACTATTACTGCTCTCCTCCAATCCCTCGGAACTATACCCCATAAACGCTTTATTACACCAACTTCCAAATCCAATCAATCACCATCTAGCCTCCGTTCTTTATCATTTCACCAGTAATTTCATCTATAACTGCAGATTTACCATTCTTAAACTTTCTCACTCTACAAATTACATCCTCCTTGTTAATAACCTCATCCCAAAAATATCTATTCCTTCTTGCACCATCAAACCCACACACATTCAATATCACCTCTTCATTACTGTCAATATTATACAGATTTTCAGTGTTCTTTCCACACTCCCCTCACAACCATTTCATCAGTTACAAAAGCACCATCCCTATTCATTATTCTAAGTAGGTTCCCCCATGGGCGTCGTCAGGGGGGGGGCAGCTGCCTCCCCTAGAAGTGTTTACTCTTATAGAGTCTACCTGCGAATTTTTTTGATCCAACGTCCCGTTCCGGGTGACCGTTAAGTACGTTTTACGATATATATATATATATATATATATATATATATATATGTTATATATATATATATATATATATATATATATATATATATATATAGTATATATATATATATATATATATATATATTATATCTATATATATATATATATATATATATATATATATATATATATATATATATATATATAAGAAGATATATATATATATATATATATATATATATATATATATATATATATATATATATATATACACGTGAGTATATGGCGAAGGCTAGTTTCCAATCTTCATTTTCTCACATTTCTCTTGCCGATACGAGGTCTCTTTACCATTTTATAGTTTCTTTAATTTGTAAATAAGAATTGTGTTGTTATTCTATCTATGTTTTTTTTTAATGTTGATATGTATATGTAAATTCTAGATTTTGTGTTCAGTCAGATTCTCAATTTTTTATTAAGTGTTTAAGGTTCAAAGTAGCAATTGAAATTATTACTCCGTGACACCACTCTATAATTCAACACCGCCTCAGTGTAAAGTTATTTTTTCCATTTCATCAGATCATATGGATATTAGAGATTCCTTGGTAAGTACGTTTTACCTTAAATATTATAATAAAATTTTGTGTATTTACTTCTTGAAAGTAGGAATTTTGTAACATATGATCTTACTTGTCTATATAAGGTTAGTTTATTTAAAAACTATTTTTTCATTACAACACAGAAATTAGTGGTTTTCATCATAGTTTGCTATACTTTTAATTTTTTCTATTAACATCTTTGAAATGTTAGTAAAATTATTAGCCTACTTAACTGCATTTAATGGCAGATCACTGTAGTATATCCATATATTAGTATATGGCATATATTATACATATATATATATATTACATATTATTGTTATTGTTGGTTATTGTTATTAATATTGTTATTATTACTTGTTACATGTTATGTTATATTCTTATGTGCATATTGTTATATATATTATATTATTATTATTACACATACTACAAGGCTACGGTTATACACAGTATATATTAAGTTATATATATATATTGGTTACATTGAATTGTAGCGGGTGGAAAAGGTTGTTATATATATATATATATATATATATATATATATATATTGGTTTCCGTGTAACTCCTTGGAAAAGCTAAGACTACACAAGAGGAAATCCCTCCTACTTCGCATATTTCGCATGATGAAGAACCCACACCCAGGCCCAGCACCTCGACGAGTCAAGATATGGGTCCAGATTTCGGATCTAGCGTTTCAGTAGATGAATCACGAAAATGACATTGGTAGATACGTTGGACATTCATCTATGATTTCGACTGAGAAAAAGAAACAGTTACTGAAAGAGTGTTGGATTCCACCTAAGATCTATAATTTTTTGGAAGATTCTACCCACTTAAAGAGGAAATTCAATTTTGAATGGTTGGAGACATATTCACCTTGGCTGACATATTACAGGCGCCTAAAGGGAGCAAATTAAAGTTCGGTCAGAGGGGTCCTAGGCTCTTTAATAATAATCCCTTTCACTAAATATAAAGATGTTCATGCGGTTTGTAAGGGACATACAAACACAGAGTGACAAAAAACTGCTGTTGAAGCTGCAAAAGATTGTTCATACAGGACGTGCCGGTAGACATCCAAATTAACCAGCATACTAAGAAAATCATAGAAGAAAATAAACAAAAATATTATCCTCAATAATAATTATTATAGATGCCGGAGATCAAGTCATTGAACCATGCGGGGAAGGTGGGCGCCGAAACCAAATGCCAGATTCAGACGATCATTTCATGTGCCGCGAGTGAGCATCAGGTAAAAGGAAGGCGTATAAGGCTTCAGCAGACGCCGATATTGAAAGCGGCACTTACAGAGTCCGATTTATCAAAGAATTTATTATTTTGCAGAACTGAAAGTGCGTGACGCAAAATTACGTTACTGACGATTTGTCACGACCGATCCTGAGAAATGCGTGGGCCTGGGCTCGATGGCTGCCCTACGATGTCTGGGCAAAAGGAGTTAATCAGTTAAATATTGTGAAAGAGTAGCATTGTTCTCATTACACACAAACAAAATCTGCAGTAATGATTTGAACATATTAATAATAAATGCGTGGGGAACTATAAAGCGATATTATCACGTTTTGCGAGTCGGTTTGAAGAAAATACGCCAAACATCCTGCTTGTGCCAACATATGGTCTTAATGTCACGCGTATCAGAGGCTTAGCGAGCATTTTTGCGGAATGACGTAGCACGTCCTTCCATTGAGCACCTCACTCAAGACAAGCACCGAGGAGCATGTTGGTGAACAGACGGCCCTGGAGTTCAGGCTGGCGAGCGATCGCTTCCTGAGTGTGACCGATCATGATGCCCAGACCTGATGCCGGCGATGGCGCAGGCCGTTCAACATATTGCGGAAATGGTATCGGGAAGATGAAGAAAATCACCGATGAAGCGCGTGAGTTAATCAAAGCTGAATCCGAGGCCCTGATTTGAATAGCGCTCAGGATACGGTAGTAAGCGTATCGCGCGCGGGCCTTCAAAACAAACCCAACGGAGCCCCGGAGAAGATATCGGGTCTCCAGTATTCGGATTTATAATGCTTGGGACCAGCTGGTGTCACACTCATTTGGTGCAATGATTATCTACACCATGCTACCATAATCAATCGATGAAAGTTGGGCGAAAGAATAGCTCATCTTTGCGCTTCAAAAGGTATAGAAGAAGAGCCAGAACTCTTTACAAATGAGGACAAGAAACCGAGCAGTGAGGAACTAAAATCTTGTTAGTTCGCCTCATAGTGGGACTGAACCTTTCTTCGTCGACGAAAAGGCTTTGATGACATTATTGCTCATTACGCACCACCAGTACAGGAACGCTTCTACTTCTGCAGGATCAAGCCGAGTTATGTAGGCGACAGTTAAACGGACCGTTCATGAAGAGCGTACACAGAAAATTCTGTTTTTTGACACCAATATTTTATTCAAATAGGTTGATGGCTTGTGGGTTGGGAAACTAAGGAAATTATTTTCATCACTTTTATCGTTTCTCTATATTAGAATTTTCTGGGTATATTGTATTTGATATTCTATTGTTTTAATAAAATATTTTTTAAATATTAATCATTTAATTATCCATATAAATATTTCTAGTTTTATGTCTTCTTCTTTATATATATATATAGTATATACATATTGTTGTTGGTATATATATATATATATATATTATTATTAGTTGACTGTATTATTATTATTATTAAGGTTATTATATATATATATATACATATTATATTATATATATTATTATATTATTATTACTATATTATATATGTTATTATTGCCATTATTATTATTGTTGTTGTTAAATATATATTATTATATTATATATATATATATATACATACATATTATTGTTATATATATATATATATGCATATACATATATATATATATATATATATTACATACATATATACGGGGCTATCGCCAGCCTCCGCCAAGGGGGCAGCTTAAAATCCCATTGAGCCTATACATATATATATATATATATATATATATATATATATATATATATATATATATATATATATATATATATATATATATATATATATATATATATATATATTTAAGAAAGAAGGCATAAAACTAGAAACATTTGTATGGAGAATTAAATGATTAATATTTTAAAAAAATTTTTTTTATTAAAAACAATAGAATATCAAATACAATATGCAATGATGGAAAACTCACAATATAGAGCAGTTGCAAAATTGATGTTATTAAAAAAGTAATTTCCTTGGGTTCAACGCAAATTTATCAGCTACTGTTTGAATAAAATAATCATGATTGTTAAACACAAATTTTATGTGTACACTCATCATAGCCAGCCAGTTTAACCTGTCGTCTTCCATAGTACTTCGCTGCCAAGTCTTGATCCTTCGCAGAGTGCTGAAAGAGCGCGCGCTCTACTGTACTGGTGGTGCATGGCTGGGCGAGTAGTATCATCAAAGCCTTTTTCGTCGACGGAAAGACAGGTTCAGTCTCCTTTAAGACTTGGGAAACAACAAGATCTTTTAGTTTTTCACAACTCAGTTTCTTGTCCTTCCAGATTTTGTACCAAAGTTCTAGCTCTTCATCTATGCCTTCTAAGTGGTAAAAACTATAAAATGAAACTGTCTTTTCCTTTAACTCATCGATTGTTATGAGTAGCATGAGGAAAGGGTGTAGATATGTCAATGCATAAGCAGGTGTATTTTCAGTAGAAAACCGTAATTCCAAAGAAGAGGTTATAGAATCCAGATAAGGAGTTATTATTCTACAGAACTCGGTGGGATTTGTTGCTGGATGGTTGTTGCGGTGCTGCTGCCTACCAAAAATCCGTGATATATTCAGATCAAGTCCTAGTTGCTCGGCGATTTGATTAGCTTCTTTTAACATTTCATCGGTGATTTTTTCTTCATCTTTCCGATGGCTCCTAATCATTTCCACAATATATTGAATGTGCTGCGAGGTTTTGACGATATCCAAGGTCTTGGATTGAAGAGCATTTACAACTGGCTCTAACATCGCAGAGTACTTCGCGATCAATATCATAGCCATGAGGAATGCCGCTGAATGAAACAGAAAAACGCTTTTTCTTGTGGCTGTATTTTCTTCAATTGAAAGGATTTCTATTGCTTGCATCATTCGTACAAAGTGCTCCTTAAACACTTTGATGCACTTGTGTTGTTCAGACCATCTGGTCTGACATAGGCTTGGGATGTTTGGCATTAATTTTCTTCTCAAGACCGACTTGCGAAAAAACGTAATAATATCCTTTATAGTTCACACAGTATTGCAGATTTCTGGTATCATGTTCAAATCATTTAATACTAGATTTTGTTTGTGTGAAGAGCAATGAAAGAACAATGCTTTTGTATACTTTTTCCACAATATTGCTTGGACACCTCCTTCTTTGTCAGACATCGTAGAACAGCTCATCGAAACCCAAGCCCACGCATTTCTCGGGATCCAGTTTCGGTCGTGACAATATCGTCAATGGCTTTCGCAATTTTGCGTCAGGCGCTTTCAGTCTCACAGCCGGCTAATAAGTTCCTTTTTGATTTAATGGACTTTTGTCGAAATATTGGCACCATGGATAATTGTTTTCCCAGAAATATCAGCGGTCACTGTTAGTAAGCTACACGCGACGCTTCCTTTACCTTATTAACGATGCTTTCCTTTATAGTAGTATCACATAGAGAAATGATCTCATTCTGAATCTGAACTAATTGGTATGTAGCATTTTTCTTCCCCTTTTCAAAATGGTATTTCAATGATTGATCTCCGGCATCTATTCGTAAGCAGCACAAATCTTGCAACACTCCCTGATCATGATGCTTACCCCGAAGCGGTAAATCGCGCGTACCAGAAAATGTCACACATTAAATTATTGAGGATAATATTTTTTATTTTCTTCTATGATTTTCTTAGAATGCTGGTTAATTTGGATGTCTACCGGCACGTCCTGTAGGAGCAATCTTGCAGCTTCAACAGCAGTTTTATGCCACTATGTGTTTGTATGTCCCTTACAAACCGTATGAACATCTTTATATTTAGTGAAAGTTCTTATTATTAAAAAGCCTAGGACTCCTCTGACCGAACTTTAATTTGGTGGAAATAAAATACAAAACTTGCAAAATGCTCCCTTTAGGCGCCTGGAGTATGTCAGCCAAAGTGACAAGGTCTTAGGCGGGATCCAACACTTTCAGTAACTGTTTCTTTTTCTCAGTCAAAATCATAGATAAATGTCCAACGTATCTACCAATGTCATTTTCGTGACTCTCATCTACTGAAACGCTAGCCCCATATCTTGACTCGTCGAGGTGCTGGGCCTGGGTGTGGGTTCTTCATCATGCGAAATATGCGAAGTAGGAGGGATTTCCATTTTTATCCGAGTTCTTCCTTTTCAAATTTACTGCAAACAATATATATATATGATAATATATAGAGATATATTATTTAGCATATATATATATATATATATTATATATATATATATATATATATATATATATATATATATATATATATATATATATATATATATATATATATATATATATATATATATATTTGTATATGGTTCTACTACTGTAAATCTGTCACATATGGTCATAGGCTAATAATTTTACTAACATTCAAAGATGTTAACAGAAAAAATTAAAAGTATAGCAAACTATGTTGAAAACCACTAATTTCTGTGTTGTAATGAAAAATAGTTTTCTAAAATGAAGCTAACCTCATGTAGACAAGTAAGATCATGTGTTACAAAATTCCTGCTTTCAAGAAGTAAATACACAAAATTTTATTATAATATTTAAAGTAAAACGTACGTACCAAGGAATCTCCCAATATCCATGATCTGATGAAATTGAACTATAACGTTACACTGAGGCGGTATTGAATTATAGAGTAGCAGTGTTTCTTTCAGGCATACTTCCGGGGGGCCTTGCCCCCCCGGAGACAGTCGAGTGCCCCCCCGGAGAAAATCGAGCATGAATTAATTTTTGCCGTAAATTACAAAATAAAGCAAATAAATATAAAAATTATGTTTAAATCTATATTATCTAGCCATAAATAATAAAATCAACCAGAATGCATGGAAACTTGCTAGATATGGCCATAAAATAACAAAGTTGTCAATTCTGACTTCTGAGAAGTCCGTGAGCGATTGAGAACGTTATGTGAGAAAATAGGTATTGTTATAGAAATTTCTTTCGGAGAAGGTCCTATTATGTAAGGAGTACTTTAGTTAATATATAGTTATTAGTGTTTATTTTTCTCATGATCTCATATATATATATATATATATATATATATATATATATATATATATATATAAGGCCTTATATATATATATATATATATATATATATATATATAGTATAGTATATATAATTATCATATATATATATATATATATATATATATATATATATATATATATATATATATATATATATATATATATATATATATATATATATATATATATATATATATATATATATATATATTATATAATATAAATATATATATATATATATATATATATATATATATATATATATATATATATATATATATATATATATATATATATATATATATATATATGGTATAGTAGAAGGCCTTAAATATTAATATCAATAAAACTGCAAGAATATATTTAATATTATTTACATGGTTTTCATATGATGTTAGTAAACGTTAGCTTTCGATCCTTATTTTATCTGTATCCTCTTTCAGACGTTGCTATTTGAATAAATAAATTTAATGATATTTTGTAAGTTTATATAAAATTATTAAAATGAGAAATAGTTTAGATTTAAGTAAATTTTGCTTTTATATTTTTCAAAAAAGGTGAGGTGGAAAGAATGTTGTTAAGTGTGGGGTCAAATGTATATTCTCCTTTTTGCATGCTAAAATTAGGAAAATTTGTTATGCACAGTGATTCTATGAGTTTGAGTTTGGTGGGGTCGAGTACCTGTAGGATTGGGCGCATATCTTTGATGTTGATGTTATGATTGAGATTGGATCTATGTGTGGTAAGAACGGAGTTTTGAGAGTCGTAAGAAAGATCATGTTTTTGTTGATAGAATCTTCTATTGAAGTCATTTGTTTCGTCTATGTAATGGGAGGTGCATTGAAAGCATGGGATTTTGTATATGCATTGTGAGATGTTACCCTCATCATTAAGACTAATCTCCTCTAACACCTCGTCTCTAAAAAGAATCTTCAAACCACCCACTCATATACAAAATAACATCTCACATCCAGGGCCCTCTTAACCGCTAGGCAAACTAGGCAAATGTCTAGGGCGTCCAACATGGTGTCTCTGGATGGTATAGCGATATTTGAGGTGGTGAGATTTTAATATACAGGAGAAAGAAAAATATATATATATATATATATATATATATATATATATATATATATATATATATATATATATATATATATATATATATATATATATTATATATATATATATATTATAACTATATATATATATATATATATATATATATAAGTAGTATATATGGCGGAACCAACAGGTACCAGCATTCCAGATTCCGTAGATTTATCTGGAAAATCTGGAATGCTGGAATGTTTTTATTATTTTTCTGGAATGCTGGTATTATTTTTATTATTTTTTCTGAAATCCTGGTATATTTTTTTAACCGTAGATTTTTATTTCGAGCGCCGGAGCCTGAGCCGGAGCCTGATCCTAAGCCCGGTTTTGCCGCAATTTCCTGCGTTTTTACCGTAAGTTCCCGCGTTTTTCGAGATTTCAAGCGTTTTTAACGGTTGAAGCGTCAAATTGGGGGTTTTCGAGGTCGGTGAGGCGTTTTCTGAGGTTCTGGAACCGGCCAAACCAAGTCAATGGCCGACATGACTTGGAAATTCGTAAGGTCGTCCGATTTTGGTGCTTGAGGTGTCCATCTATAGGTTTTTGGGGTCGGGGAAGCCGTTTATGAGGTTCTGGAACCGGTCAAACCAAGTCAATAGCCGACATGACTTGGAAATTCGTAAGGTCGTCCGATTTTGGTGCTTGAGGTGTCCATCTATGGGTTTTTAGGGTCGGGGAAGCCGTTTATGAGGTTCTGGAACCGGTCAAACCAAGTCAATAGCCGACATGACTTGGAAATTCGTAAGGTCGTCCGATTTTGGTGCTTGAGGTGTCCATCTATGGGTTTTAGGGGTCGGGGAATCCGTTTATGAGGTAGGTGAGGCGTATGAAACAGGGAATTCAAGTCAAATGCCGACATGACTTAGAAATTCGTAAGGTCGTCAGATTTTGACGCTTGAGGTGTCCATCTATGGGTTTTTGGGTCGGGGAAGCCGTAGGTATGTGAGGTGTTTGGAACAGGGAATTCAAGTCAAATGCCGACATGACTTGAAAATTCGTAAGGTCGTCAGATTTTGACGCTTGAGGTGTTCATCTATGGGTTTTTGGGGTCGGGGAAGCCGTTTATGAGGTATGTGAGGCATATGGAAAAGGGAATTCAAGTCAAATGCCGACATGACTTGAATTTCCTGCCGTCGTCATATTTTGACGCTTGAGGTGTTGAGTTAAGGGTTCATTAAGTCGGGTGAAGGCACGTCATCGAAAATGCGAGCGTTTCACGATAAATGCGAAAACGGTTAAACACCAAATCCAATAACTGAAGCGGCGTAATG
>JABUQX010064382.1:42500-47500 GCA_015478945.1 Trachelipus rathkii | reverse complement strand
ATCTTTCGATGGCTGCTTTAACATTGCCCACAATCGTGTTGAATGTTACTGCGAGGTTTTTGACAATGATGCAAGGTCTTGGATTGGAGAGCATTTACAATTGACTCTAACATCGCAGAAGTACTCCGATCAATATCAATAGCCATGACGAATTGACGACTACATAGCCGCCTGAATGCAACTCAAAGCGCTCTTTCTTGTGCGTATTTTCTTCCAATGCGAAAGGGTTTCTAATGCTTGCCCCTCATTCGTACAAAGTGCTCTTAAACACTCTTGCATGCCAACTGTGTTGTTCAAACCGATCTGCGGTCTGCATAGGTGCTTGAATGTTTGGCATTAATTTTCTTCCCAGGACCAACTCGCCGAGCAAAACGTAATTAATGTCCTTTATAGCGTTGCCCACCAGTTATGCGGTATTGCTGTATTGTGTCAATTCATTTACTACAGATTAGTTTGTGTGAAGAGCCATTGAAAGAACAGATGTTTTTTATACTTTTTCCGCAATTTGCTTGGGACACCTCTTTGCCAAAAATCGTAGAACAGCCAACGAAACCCAAGCCCACGTCTTTTCTCGGGATCCAGTTCTTCGGTCGTGACAAAATGTCAATGGCTTCTTGCCAAAAAATGTTTTTGCGTCAAAGCGTTTTCTAGTTCTACAAAGCCAAATAAATTCCTCTGACTTCATCGGACTCTCTGTCGAAATAGCTCAACCCTATGGATAATTGTTCCTTTCCAGAAATATCAGCGTTTCATCTGCTAGTAAGCAATACACGCATGCTTCCTTCACCTTATTTCCTTTATAGTATTACCACATAGAGAAATGATCTCATTCTGAATCTGAACTGATTGGTATGTGACATTTTTCTTCCCCTTTTCAAAATGGTTTTTCAATGACTGATCTCCGGTATCTATTCGTAAGCGGCACAAATCTTGCAGCACTCCCTCATCATGATGCTTTCGTCCCGAAGCTGTAAATCGTGGGTACCAGAAAATGTCACACAAGAAATTATTGAGGCTAATATTTTTTTATTTTCTTCTATGATTTTTGAGAAGAGAGTAAACACTTCTAGGGGGGGCAGCTGCCCCCCCTGCCCCCTGATGACGCCCATGGATCAAAACAATTTTTTTTTTTTAGGGTAACCATTTTTTTTTAAAATTTTGTGTAGGCGAATTTCTTTGGCATTTAAGAGGGTAGCTTTCAGCTTCATTATCTCTGGTAGAGCTATTCCTGGGGTAAATTCTGAAGTATTGTTATGTATAATTATGCCCACTGTAAGGAACAATTTTTTTTAATTAAATAATATATCCACATAAATGTTTGTATCACATTTTTGAATCAAAATCGATGAAACTTGCATTTTTCGTGTGATCTTCAGGGGAGGGGGAGGAGTAGGAGGAGGGGGAGGAGTGAGGGGGGGGAGGGGGGGGGGGGGGGTAGGTGGAGGGTGTAGAGGTGGGGGAGGTAATGTTGAAAATTTGATTTTTTTAGGGATTTACAGCTATGACAATCGGTCTGAAGTAAAAAAATATTTGAACAAATAATTTATTCTTTCTCTCTTATATGTTGTTCAAAAATGGTTTTTTTTTTTTAAAAAAAAATCTTGATTTTAGAACTCTATATCCCAAGCGGGCATATATAAAATGTTTGAAATTTTTGCACGCATTATATATATATATATATATATATATATATATATATATTATATTATATATTATACTCTATCTATATATATATATATATATATATATATATATATATATATATATATATATATATATATATATATATATATATATATATATATATATATATGATATATACTATATATATATATAAATATATATTATATATCTATATATATATATATATTTTTATACAATATATATATATATATATATATATATATATATATATATATATAGTGTAAATGATGTGCTTTTAATAGTTGTATTTATAAAAAACTTTAAAATACATGCATAGGAGTGCAATTCCATAAAATGTTTCAATTTCTGCATTTGTTAACCTTTTTTGAATAATTATTAATGCTATTAAATCATCAGAAACTATACCTTACAAAAAAAGACTCACCCTTTCAACAAACAACTACCAATGCTTAGGTCTGACTTTTGATACCCACATGACGTTTCCCCAGCATTACAATATTAACTTCAAGAATCACACATAAAATAAATGATACAAAGTTGCAAAGTTCCGGTGAACCTAACTTTTATTTCAAATAATTTAGATATAAGTCTGAATGGTACTGTATACTCTACTGTGGTTCAATCAGTGGCCATATTTTCCGAGCTCATTGTTCTGAGTCTTTTGATCATTCTACTCCTTACCTTCCCTGTCACGCTTCTTTTCTTGGTGGATTCCCTTTCCGCCGGCAGTCGTATAGCTTATATATATATATATATAGTAATGTATTAATATAGATATAAGTATTTAGCTGATACTTATATATACTAATAGATATTATATCATATCAATATCTATATAAGTATATAATATATTACAATACTATTTAGTTATATACTAATACTACATATATGCAGATACATATACCCATACATATATATTTAACATATTATATATATACATATACATTCATATATATATACCGTATCAACTATATACTATATATAAGTATATACTATATATACTACTTATATACATCTAATAATATATAATATATAATATAGAGCCTAATCATAACACCTTAGAGTAATAGCCAAAGTAGTCAGGTTATAAATATATTATAGTCTATGAGAGAGGTTACATATTACTTTAATAATGTTAATAATACTATAGTATATAGTATATTACTTATATCAAATATATATATAATCCATATTAATATATACATATCAAATACATCTACTTATTTATGTATGTATATACGTGTGCGTGCGTGCTGTGTTCATATGTGTCCGTCTGTGCGCAGTGGCTCTCGTCGCTGTTGTGAGCCTGTGATCGTGAGTGGGCAATCAGTACCAGCTCAATATATAAAATTATTACATTAAAATCTCGAAAAGCTTATTTAAGAAACTTTCAGCATTGTCATAATAAGTTTCATACATTAGTACTTTCATTCTCGCCTTCTCAACTTATACTTGAATAAAAAATTGAACTTAATATATATATTTATTACAGACCATTAATCCTTTTGAAGATTTTCTTACTCTCGACATTCAAGAATCACTGCATCTTTACCAAAAGACTCGATCGATCCAGATTTCATGGAATCTAATTGATAATACTTGAAAGCATAAAAAAAATTCGTATATAACTAATTATCAGACTAGGAGCATCTTTTATAAATTTCACTATAGTAGAAGATGTTACATGGACCAGCATGGGTCTGAATAATCTATTTATGTTATTTTGTGTGTTAAAAATATGGTTATATTTTTAGATTTGACCTTCCATGTTTTCCGTATGTTATTTCTACACTCCTGAAAACTATAAAGAACCGCACAGATTGCTAAGATGGGACTGTGGTTTTAGCATTCATCCCTGAATAATTTAATCTAATGTCCGATGCATTTAACTTACTGTAAAGCGGGCTAAACTGGTATTTGATGATGCTACTGGATGAGTTTCATTAAGAAACACCTTCAGATGATGTCATAAACACGCAAATACAATGTGCACAAGGAACATTTGTCTTCTATGTAACACACGACACGATCACATGAAGCCATCTTAATGTTAGCGCAATTAGCCTTTCAGAAATATAAGTAAACAATTATTCGTCTTGGATTCGAACGAGACTGGACAGGTAAGTTACCAACGGGATATTGAATCTAGAGGCACATCGTTTCTCATTGCACAATTATGCCTGGAATCTTGGGTTACTGCTGACGGAATGTTCTCACTATACACTATCTTGTGTAGGATTTCCATAAGCGAAAAGAGACTCAACTTCACTCCTGTAAAACAGTCAGACCTAGAGGGTGTGTAGACAATGCATCTTGTATCTTACTCAAAACCGCTTAAATGTGCTAATTTCAACTCATCTGACGTACTTACACCAGTTCGAGTCGGTAGCAACCTCTTTACTGATAATTCGTGGAAATGGAGTTATGTAGATACGATGCTTACACGGTTTCTCATATATGAAAGAGATATCTTGATATATTACTGTAAAGATTATCCGACTCTTGAGGCACATGTAATTAAAGTTTGCGCGAATACATGCCAATAGCGTGTTTCTTATGCTGTTACTTTCATATTTCCTCTAGGTAACAGGTGTTTTTCCTTTACAGTCATCACACAACTGTGCCTTGTATCAGTCATTTACTACGGATCTCATTTCGGTTCTGAAAATCAGCCTTATACCGAGGTTATTTCTACCTGCAATTACGCAAGGTCATACCCTCCCACTAAAAATCTTTTGATCCATATTTTCCAAGTTAGGACAAACCTGGTTAGCTTTTTTAGACAAGATATTATTCCCTAATTTAACTAATGGTTTACTCAGTTTCTCGGTAATAATGATGATAAAAAATCTCCTATACCAGTAACCCTTCTGCATTCTTTGAACCTCTGAAAACTACTTTTCATTCCGATTGAATTCATATATTTGATTATATATTTTCATTTTTATTATTAGTTATTATATATTATCATTATTATATTATTCTATCTATTATAATTTATTTCATTATATTGATACTTATCTATAATGAGTTATGATCTTAGCCTGCACGATTTATTATTATTATCTTATGTATACCATCCTATCTAGTTAGGATTATAATAGTTCAGCCTTTGTATCTTAGTAAAGTTTTTGATTTATCTGTTTCCAAGTTCTAAATTATTATCATTTCGTCTACATAATTTAATTTCCCCTTAAATAATCTTTTTAAAACTAGTTTACAGGAGGAGAAGAAGAGATAATAGTTTATATTAAATATTTCTCCCATGACGCTCCGTTTCGTCTCTACTGACCTGTAGTACATCTTATCAGAGTAACTATTCTTCTTTAGTGCTT
>JABUQX010064382.1:22500-27500 GCA_015478945.1 Trachelipus rathkii | reverse complement strand
CAATGTAGGGGATCTTGAAGCAAACTGAAAGTTTTGGTGCTGAGGGGAGGGGAAGTTTTGGTTTGAATATGTTCATGAGGAAGTCTCGAATGGAGGAATCAATGAGATTGGGTGGAAAGAAGTTAAAAATATAGAGAGTTTTAAGGTGGACCATTTAATAGTAGAAGTTTTGCCAGGTTGAGCAGATTTGGTAGGCTCTGTGAAGGGAGATGGTGATGGAGTTAATGAGAAATTTGAAAGGGGATGAGCTTAAGAAATTAATATCAAGGAGGGAGGTGGTAGGTTGGTTTACGATAAACGGAGGTGGTGAATCCATTGGGATTGTGTGGCATTAGACGTGCAAGGCAAGGGTGAGGGTGTTCATTTGTTTTATCCTTTTTTAGCGGGTTAAATTGAAAGTATTGGGGTGTTTTGTGTTTTTAATATAGTTAAAGGAAAAGGTCGGAATTGAATGACTGCTTCTTAATTTTTCGTATTAAACCCCAATCCGACCTTTTCTTTAACTATATTGTCGTTGTACATTATATTCTTTAGTTAAGGTTATAATATGATTAGCTGTATTGATGCTTAAATTTTGTTACGTTACATATATTCGTTGGTCAGCATATAATGGTCTTATTTCTTGTTAATGTTTATCCAAAAATGATACTCGAAATATGAATTGGAGTCAATGCTAAATAAAGATCATTGAACGGTGGTGGGAGGGGAAGTGGAGGAAGGGTTGTCTGATTTACTTGATTTATTTGATTTATTTCCTTAAATCAGTAAACTATTCCACTTTACTTATGATATTTTATTCAAGAACTTATTTTTATTTTGATCTTGGATAAAACTTTGTTTATGTTTAATGCTGTTTAAATAAACTTTGTTATGTTTGGCAATGTATTCTTTGGGGATTAGTGATATTTAGGTAAGGTATAATTAATTTTTTTGTTAAATCATTTACTGATGTTTGATGTAAAAACTTGATACGTTTAGCATATATTCGTTGATCAGTATGATAACTTAGACAGGGTTATGAAAATTTTTTGTTAAATATTACCATGTTAATGTATAAGTGACAATTGTTATGTTAGAGGTATGCATGAAAAAAGTGTGAATAGGTTAGGCTTTGTACGCTGTGATAGTTACTTTACTGTTGTTAAGCAAGGAACTTTGGTCAACTGTTAGAGTTTATTCGATCGTAAGGTGTATTAGGTTTTGTTATTTGGCATTATATTCTTAGTTCAGGTGATGCTATGTAAAGCTTTATTAATGGTGACTACTTTGTTACGTTGCATATATTCGTTGATCAGTATGCATAACTAGACAAAGTTATGATTAAATTTTCTAAATATTACTATGTGTTAATGTAAAATTACAATTGATTATTGTTAGAAGATAGTTGACCAAAGTGTGAACTTGGTTTACGTTTTTCTGTATGCTAAGCTAGTTACTATTGAATTGTTGATAAGTGTGGAACTTTTGTTAACGTTAACAGTTTATGTGCATTAAGTTGTGGTAGTTTGTCATTGTACATTATTTCTTATATATACACAAGAGTGATGGCTATGTTAGCTTTTATTACATAGGAAAACTTGGTACGTTAGCATATATTCGTTGGTCAGTGTATAAAGAAGATTTTTTTCTGTTTATCCAAAATGATACTCGAAATGTGAATATGAACAGATAGATCAATAGATCATGAGGGGGCGGAAGGGTAGGATGGTGGGGTGGGTGGTTTTGATTTACTGATTTACTGCTTTAGGGTATGTAAAAGTACAAGTTTTTTAAGTTATAAACATGAAAAGAATAAAAAAATTAGTAAAAACAAAATTAATTTAAACAAATAAAACAAAAATAAATAAAAGTTTTATATTATGTTATACAAAATATTATTGATCAATAGATCAATAGATCAGTAGATCAATAGATCATAGATGGAGCGGGGAGGGTGTTGTGGGTGGTTTTATTTACTGATTTACTGCTTTAGGGTATGCAAAAGTACAAGTTTTTTAAATATAAACATAAAAAGATAAAAGTTGTGTTATGTTATACAAATGACTAGATGACTTGAATCAATAGATCAATAGATCAATAGATCAATAGATCACAGATGGATAGAAGGGTGCTAGGGAGGGTGCTTTGATTTATTGATTTATTGATTTACTGCTTTAGGGTGTGTAAAAATGTATTTTTTTTACGTTATAAACATAAAAAGAATAAAAGTTTTGTGTTATGTTATGCAAAATATGACTTGAATCAATAGATCAATAGATCAAAAGATCATGGGTGGGGTGTTGAGGGTAGGGTGGGTTGCTTAATTTACTGATTTACTGATTTACTGATTTAGGGTATGTAAAACATGCTATAAACATAAAAAAAATTCATTAAAATTTAAAAGTTCACTCACAAAACTAAAAAAAAGAACACATTTAAGAGATCGCGACAGTTTTGCGCCGGATCACGCCTGCGGGCGCCCGCGCACGTGCCGGGGCGGACAAGCAGGCAGGCAGGCTGGCAGGCAGGCAGGCAAACAGGACCCTTCTCGCAGGGGGCGTCATATTCGAGCTCTACGACCTTATATAAACATATATTTTGACACCGTTATGGGACTAAACGAACATCTATTAACTCAGCACCACTCCGGAGCTAGCACCGGTGTCGTTGCCTACTCCAACTCATCAGGTTCAGGATCCTTTCTCTTTCTTCTATGTACTATCCAAATTTCATCCTTCCTATTCTATACAATCTGTACTTTTCTTCGAAGAATCCCCTCCAGGGGGGTCCCTGACACCCTTTACGAACTTATAACCATCATATTCGACATCTACGGGTTCAATAACATATATAAGGACACAAATATTGTATTATCTACAAATATCTACCAACTCGCAACCGCACCGGAGCCGAGCACAGGTGGCGGATCCGGATCCCGAATCCGATTCCAAATCCTACTTACCTCATTTCATCCTGCTAATACATCTCCCAATTTCAACCTTTCTAACGAAACATTTTGCTAGTTTTGGGCCAGCACCCCCTAGGGGGGCCCCGCGGCTACGAGTAACTCGTTACGACGAGGTCAACGTCACCACATTGCCGCCTCCAAATTTTATTGACGGTTTGATCACAGTGTGTGTATGTGTGTTTGTAATGGTGTGTGGTGCGTGTGGTTATGCTCACTGTGCGTAAAAAATCGATTCCTTACAGGAATTGATTTCGACTCAAAATCGATACCCTGCGGGTATCGATTTTTTGACACGCTCAAGGTCAAATTCATTTGCACTTTTAGGGTGCCTGCTGTATGATCTACTATATATATTATTATTATTATTTTATTATTTTACAAGCACTTATTCCCGCAAAAGCGGGGTAGTGGTACGTGCAGCTTCCCTAATACATATTTCCTTCATCTCGCCCTCACCCACCTCACTCCATCTCACATTTCTATCTTCTCGCCAACACCCTACCTTCTTCCACCCTCATTCCTCTCTCCTCCAACATTTCCTTTATTCCATCCATCCATCTTCTTCTTGGTCTCCCCCTTCCTCTCCTTCCTATCCCCTCCGCCTCCCAAACTCTCCTAACCACCCTCTGCTCCTCCATTCTCTCCAGATGTCCAAACCAATCTTAACATTCCCTACTCCGCTCTTCTCACCAAACCATTCTTCAAATCACATCTCTGATCGTATTCCTAATCCTCTCTCTCTCTTACTAACCCCACAAACCGCTCTCAACCCTTTCATCTCGAAACACTTCCAATTTCTTCTTGGACCTTGCATTCAACCCCCATGTTTCACACCCATATAGTACCGCTGGCAACACAAATTTTTTCAAACATAACTTACTTGAGTTTATGTGATAAATCCCCCCCTTTCCATAATTCCCTCAGACCACTCAATGCTCTCATTCCTTCTCCTACTCTATGATCTATCTCTTCCTTCATCCCTCCTTCCTTACCCAAATCCATCCCTAAATATCTGAAAACCTTTACTTCTTCCAGTACTACACCTCCTACTCTAATCTCTAACTCCATCCCCTCATCTGTTTCCTCCTCCTCAAACACTAACACTTTTACTCTTACCTGATTTATCTTAAGACCCTTTTGTACACACACTCTCTCAAACTCCCTTCACCAAATACTACAACCCTTCTGAATCCTTCGCCACCAAGGTAGTATATCACGCAAATAGTATCATGTTCAATTCCCATCTATCACCCCTATCCATCAATTTCCACCGCCTCTCCCCTCGCCTCATCATTCCTCTGCAAACACTCTCTCATAAATAAATTGAAAAGCCACGGCGACAATTACACATCCTTGTCTCACCCTCTCTCGCACCTTCCAAACATTCTCACTCTCTTCGCCCTCCTAATTACTCTCAACACACATTCTGCTAATTCTAATAAAAGGTCCCTCATACCCTTTACCTAAATTTACCCCCTACTCCCATGTTCCTCCAGCACCTCCATAATTCACAACCCTCTTCACTCTATCATATGCTTTCTCACAGATCTAAAAAACACCCATTACAACCTTCCCTTTCCTTTCCTAAACCCTTTCTCACACAAAGATTCATTGTGAATACTTTGATCCACAACATCCTTCCCATGCCTAAATCTCCTTGGTTCCTCCCCGCCATTCTCTCTTCCGTTAAATTCTCTCACACCTCACAATTAGTATTCTCCCATGCACTTTCCCTACTACACTCAAAGGACAAATACTCTATAATTACCACACTCCATCCTATCCCCTTTCCTTTATACAGGGGAACCAAACAACCATTCCTCCCAATCCTATGGAACCTCTTCCTTCCTCCAACATAAATTATATAACTGTACAGCCATTCCTCCACCCCTCTGCCTCCCATCTGTAACATTTCTATACTCACACACACCATCTAGACCTGTGGACTTTCCCTTTTTTTCCTTTAGTTAAACGCCTAATAATTTCTTATCCATTTGGTATTTCATATCTCCTTCCCTGTCCCTCTTCACCTCCCCATCCTCCACCTCTTGAA
>JABUQX010064382.1:0-12500 GCA_015478945.1 Trachelipus rathkii | reverse complement strand
CTTCCTGACAACCACAAAATCTCTTTGTAAAAACGCAATCAATTCTTCTGCAAAAGATTTGTTTCTCATTTTTGTCTTAAGGATCGTGTTATCTTTCTCACAAAAGATGTAACCGCTATTCTCTTTCTTACTGTACTCTACTGGTAAAACCTGATACACTCTTCAGCCTTCTTATTTCCCCATTTAATATGACTTCATTAGTAAGGGGAAGGAAACCAAGAGACGGCAGATGTCGCATGCAATGTTGCAAATGTTGCAAAAAAAAATTGCAACATTTTTCAACATTTTGCAACATTGATATTATGGCGTATTAACTGCCGTTTTTTGGATCAAATTATGGGTTTCGGGTCGTAGAAGACGCCTTACTTCCGGGTCAAGGACGCGGCTTGATAACCCCAACGGCCTCGGCGCACCGCACCGCATCGCGTCATATAGTTTTTTCGCCGCGCGTCTCGCTTTTCTATATCTCAGCTACTTTCGAGCTTTTTTAGTATTTCTATCTGTTTTGACGATACATTTCAATCTTTTTATATATTTCACGTATGTTCGTGAGTTACATTCCACATACACGAGAGTTTTTTTTTTCTTCATACGACGTCACAATCAGGTACCTACTATCGTTAGGCCTAAATACATTATCCTATCAATTGGTTCCAGAGCAACCATTAGGCTTAAATACCTACCTATATCAACATTAGTAACAATATGACACATCACAATAAATACATGTGATTTTTCGTCAAAACGTTTGAGATCAACCGCGAAACCGATCACGTGCGTCCGCAGGCGCACGCCTCCGAACCCGCCGCGTGCGCCCGGCCAAGGCGCAGTATCTAGACAGCGCGAACGATAGTAATAGTTTTCATAGTTGTTATAGACTAAGTGATAAAATTTTTAATTAAGTGAACACAATCATTTTGTATTTTCTTTAAATATCCATTTTCTATAGCTATGATTAGCATTTTTTTCATACTTAACATTTTTTAAAACATAATACTTTACGACCCTCAAGCAGGTAAGCACGATAATCAATACCGATTGTCTAGCAATAGAGGGATTAGTAGGTCTTTGTTTTACTGCTTTACTGCTTTACTGTACGAAATTTTATTAAAAGCATATACTTTACAGACCTTAAAGCAGTAAATCAGCAAATCAATAGCGCAATTGCCTAGCAACAGGCGATTGTTAAGGCCTTTGTTTTACATACTTTACTGAGCCTTTACGATTCTGGAATTTACTATACTATGTTATTAAGCCGATTGTTTTCTTTTATTATTTTTATTTTTTTAATACTTTTTTATTTATAAATTTTTTAAAATTGTAACGTAAGAAGAAAAACACAGAGTGTCTGTTATATAAACATTTTATTTTACTAAAATTGTACGAAATTTTATTAAAAACATAAACTTTAAAATCTTAAACAATAAAACAGTAAATCAATAGCGGGGGTCTGTTGCTTAGCAACAAGATTAGTAGGGATTAACAGGGTTAGTAGGTCTTTGTTTTACTGCTTTACTGCTTTACTGCTTTACTGTTTTTCCTGCTTTACTGCTTTACTGCTTTACATCATATTTTAATATTTAATGATACTAATTTTATTAAAAAACATTTTATGTTTTTTATATTATCATTACATTTGCATGATTAATTTCACACCGTTGTTTAATAAAATTATTATGAAGTTTTTTAATATATTCAAATAACGTTTTACTATTATTAATATTATCGGTTATTGTGAATTATTATTTATATATTATGTATTATTATTATTATTATTATTATAACTTATTATTCATTATTATTATTATTATTATTATATTATTATATATTATTATATTATTATTATTATGTAGTTATTGTTTATTATTATTATATGTCACTATGTATTATTATTATTATTATTATTATTATTATTATTTTCTTATTATTTATTATATTATTAATTATTATTATATCCTCCATTCAGTTTTACGTACATGATTATTATATTTAACACACACACATCACACGACACAGCACCCGGTTCAATTAAACACACAGGTATTTTCAATTGTTTCAAGAGTTAATTATTTGTAAATTTTTTTTTCTCAAATATTTAATAGCATTTTTAAAATATTTTATTTTTATTATTATATTATATTTTTTTTTTTTTTTTTTTTTTTTTTTTTTTTTATTATTATTTTATTATATTATTATTATTATTATTATTATTAGTATTATTATTATTATAATTATTATTATTATTATTATTATATTATTATTATTATTAGTATTATATTATAATTATTATATTATTATTATTATATTATTATTATTATTATTATTATTATTGATATATTAATTATAATTTATTATTATTATTATTCACCTCCTCTTATTTTACTTCATGACTATTATTATTTAAACACGACACACACACATAAACATTCATTTTTTTTTACTAAACAAACACACCCACACACACACACACACCACACACACACGCAGAAGAAACACACTGTACTTAAGTAGAAATGAGATCTGGGATGAAGGATCGGTATCCAGAGGAGCGTTCGGGACGAAGCCCTATAAGCGACTCATTCACAATTGATGAGTTGAGTACTGAGGTCATGTAATTACACTCCAAAACCAGGAAAGCTGAGCAAATAACATTAAAAAATTAGAAATTCTATTTAGGAGTTTATGAAACAATAAAAAATAATGACAAAAGGAATTAAGAAAAACATAGAAAATAATAAAAATATTATTAAAAGGAGGAAGGATGAGGAAGGAGGAAGGAGGAAGAAGAAGGAAAAAGAGGAAGACTGTATTTAAATTGAGTGATTGCAATAATACTTTTTATTTATAAAAAATTTTTGATTTTCTTTAATAAAATTTTTGTTTCCCAAGTCAAATTTTAAGAAATTTTATTAAAAAAGTCGTAGCAAATGAGTGATTGTATGCACGGGACATGCACAGGTGTTTATCCAGTGAGACATTGAGTTAGTAAACATACACTTAGCACGATTATATATGTTTTCAGTGATGTAGAGCACAAATAACATAGTTTCAATGCTCTTAAAGGAGTCTAAGGACCCATATGAGATATGGGTTGAACCCTAAAACATGATTTGGTCTTTTAAATGAAATTTTAAAAACCTAAAAGTTATTAATTACATAGACTTATGCTCTATCAACAGCTTTATATTACACAAATATATGAAACTTATCACAGAGAATTTAAACGACACTCTCTTAATCATACACAAAGGCATCAAAATGTAGCACAACAGAGGTATTGACGTTTAAATGTTGCACAACTAATGTACTCGAGTTAAAGCATGTACTCGATTTGTTTTAATGAGTGTGCACAGTAGATAACTATTTTAACATTTAGCATTCTCACACTTCAATATGTTTCTCTTTTGTATTTTTTATTTTACTCATATTTTGATGTGTAATAAGTATAAACATAATAATTTTAAAACTTTTTATGTTTTTAATTAAAGATACAACTAATCATTTACATTATTCATTCATTTAACTAAAAATATTTCAAAGTTTAATTGTTTAAAATTTTTTTAATCTTTTTAATTAAAATAAAATTTTAATTAGTTTTGGTTATAAACATTTTGTTAATTTTATTTTGGTTTTAAAAATTATTTTAATACTTTTTATTTATAAAATTTTATTTATTTTGTTTATAAACATTTTGTTTTTTACTAATTTTTAATAAATTTTATTAAATTACTTTACAGACCTAAAGCAGTAAATCATAAATCAAACGCGCAAATGCATAGCAACAGAGGGAAATAAAGCTTTGTTTTACTGCTTTACTGCTTCATGCTTTACTGCTTTACATCATATTTTAATAAATAATAATGAGACTATTTTATTAAAACATTTTTGTTTTTAAAAAAACTTCATTTACATTTATATTATTAATCCACTGTTAACTAAAATTATTTCAGTTTTTAAATAATTTGTATTTGTTTTATTATTATTATTATTATTATTATTATATTATTATTATTATTATTATTATTATTATTATTATTATTATTATTTATTATTATTATTATTATTATTATTATTATTATTATTATTATTATTATTATTATTATTATTATTATTATTATTATTAACTATTATATTATTATTATATTATTATTATTATTATTATTATTATTATTATTATTATTATTTTATTATTATTATTATTATTATTATTATTATTATTATTTATGAATAGGCTCATTCTTCAATCGAAAGTAAGGGTGAAAAAAGAACACTAGATAAGAGTTATAGGTACAAAAGATCACGACATTTTCAGTTTCACACTATATGTCAAGACATAAAGATAGCTCTCAACATCTGATGATGGGGTAATTATTATTATATACTCGTTTATTTATATATTTTTTTTTTTTAGACCTGAGTTGTTTTTATTTTTTCTATAGCAATTCAACATACACGACGACATATACACACATGACTATAACACACACAAGTGACGCGCAGACTACACTAATTAATTCATACTAATTATGTATCTGTTTAACAAACATTATTCCAATGTTTGACTTAAACTATCCTCTACGAAGGACTTTATATATTCAAAACACTTATGCAACAACGATGTCTAACAATCATCATTTTTTTTTTTCCATTTCAAGCTTTATAAGTGAAAATAATTTTATGATACAACTATCTGCCTTTGTAACATAGTGCAATATCCATCTCGTCACATGCGTTTACATATATATATATATATAATAATATATATTATATATATATTATATATATTATATATATAAATAATATATATATATATATATATATATATATATATATATATATATATATATATATATATATATATATATATATATAATATATATATATATATATTATATATATATATATATATATATTTAATTATATTATATATTATATATATATATATATAATTATATATATATATATAATATATATATATATATAATATATTATATATATTAATATATATATATATATATAATTATCTATGTACATTGACAATCAAACACGAAAAACACACAAACGTAGCCTCCATTTACAGATACGAGACTGAGCTCTTTCTGAAAATGTGTTGAAATAACTAATTAGGCCTAATTTAGGGTAATAGCCTTTTTGTACCCGGCTGATTTAAGCTAATACAGGTCAAAAGGTAATTCCAGTATAGACAAAGATTCAGAATCATGTTATTATTATTTTTATAATATATTCAACTGAAAATGTTGGATCGGAAAGATCCTTTAAGCAGGTAAGAAGGATATGTTTTCCTTGTGATGGACGGAAAAAAAAAGTTTAAAATTTTTTTCTTATCTCTATATTGACCGCCATTGTTGATGGTCGAGAATTATTTTATCGCTTTTTGGGTTTAAGGTATGAAAAAACATGTTTTTTTTCATATCCTGAGCCTTACCTGTGATGGGATGAAAATTAACTTAAGTTCTTTAAACTTATATTTGAGCAGGCGTGTTTTATTATCTTTTAGACCAAACTCATTTTTAAAATCATAGTCGTTTATCTGTTAAGCGGTGCACAATTTTTGATTGTATTAAAATGTTTTATTTCTTACTAAGTGTATATCATATTTATAATAAATACTACATTGAGGAATAATTATTAATTTCACTAGAATAGATGATAATTAATTCACTAGATTTATAGTAGATCACGTGAAGCCCAACGCAAGAGCGCCCCGTTGCGGAACCGACGCATGAACCCGTCGGCGTAATATTACTACGCGGTCGCGAAAATATTTTCTTTATGATATATCGTTGTAAACTTTCATTACATCATTTTTGTATTTTGAAATATATACTATAGTCGTTCATTTTTATTTTCTTACTTGAACATTTTTTAATTTTATTTATAGAAAATACCATTTTCACTGGTAAAATTTCTTGAAAAACATTTAGTTTTCGAAAGATCATTCTGTTTTTTTTAGGAAAACAGTTTGTTTTATATAACGTAAAGTTATAATTCCTTAATGGAAATAGAACAAATAGTACGAAAGTGACACCGGCCATAATCCTCTTTGTGGTATGCCTTTAAGATCTCATTACTTTAAGGAATGTAAAACAAGTTTTATATGCCTTAAAGCTGCAACTACATAGGACGTAGAGTTAATGTATAGAAGTTGTCCCATGCCCTCCCTTTTCAAGTATGTCTTTACGGATTTACAGGATTAGGGTTTATAAAATACGAATTTATCGATACTAAAGCTGTAACTCAATATGAAAATAGAGCAAATAGCACTGATAAAGCTATCTCATTCACTATGATATATGCCTCGGTTTTACTGGTTTAATGCTTTACGCATATGGTTTACTGATACAATTAATATTTCATCAAACATTTTTTATATTATATATAATCTTCTCTATGTATAAGTTATGAAAAAGTTGATTATTCTATAAATATTATTACATAATTACTAATGGTTAATATACATGCGTGTACATGGCATAAACTTCCCATCATGCACAAACCGTAAATTTCTCTGTATGGCTTCAGTATAGGTTCATATTATTCATACTTCAAATTTATATGAAGTATGTAAGTTCATAGCCTCTTCTATCAGCTGTTGTATGCATTCGGTACCATCGAGAATATTACCGTTTGTAATTAACACAGCAAAATTGCAATGTTGCATTGCAACATCTGTCGTCTGCTGGTTTCCCTCCCCTTACTACTGACTTCTACACTTTTAAATGTCATGTATAGAGTCCTGTCGGCAATTGACTTAATTCTGGCTTTGTTTTTTCCATCCAGCCCTGGTTGATTATTATCTATTATCTGGCTCTTCTCCCAGTATTATATATATATATATCTATTTATATATATATATATTATATATACTATATTATATATATTATATATATATAATATATATATATATATATAATATATATATATATATATATATATATATATATATAATATATTGTGATGGAGCGAAGCTGAAATTTTGCATAACGCGGTTGCGGTTTTTTGCGGTTCTTAAATTTTCAACAACAGCGGTTGCGGTTGCGGTTGCGGTTTGCGTTCTTGAATTTTCCACAACCGCGGTTGCGGTTGCGATTGCGGTTTGTGCAAATAAAAACAAATTTTACATTGCTTGTTTACTACTACTACTACTATACTACTACTACTACTACAAAAAATACTAATAATAATAATAATAATATAATCATAATAATAATAACTAATAAAATAATAATAATAATAATAATAATAATAATAATAATAATAATAATATAATAATAATAATAATATAATTAAATTATTATTAATTTATTATTATTTTATTAATTATTATTATTAATTATATTATTATTATTATTTTATTATTATTATTATTATTATTATTATTATATTATATTATTATTTTATTAATATTATCATTATTACTACTAATTTCACCATATATATATATATATATATATATATATATATATATATATTATATATAATAATATATAATATATATATATATATTAATATATATATAAAATATATATATACCATCACCCACCTTCTCTCCTCCCAAGACTGGTGGTAAGGTGCTCAACATGCACCGGAAAGAAAAGTAGTAGAAGAATATGAACGCAAGTCGAAAAGAAAGCCCAGCCTTACACCCATTTATACCCTTTAGTGAGACTCGTCGCAGTCAGAAAAATTCACCCTAGATCTTCACGGGACCGCGACGGACTTTCACTATGGCATCTCGTCAATGTGGGGTTCATTCCTTGCCAGGTGGGCCACAACCATGCTGCTTAGAAAGACGGCATTCATTTCTATTATGCCTTTCTTCTCACCTCGGCAAATTCACATTTCTCTCCTCCAATCCATTCCTTTACTGACTGAATCACTTTCTCTTCGTCTCCCAGCGGTCGATTCCAGCACCTCATCAATATCATCAGCTTAACCACCGGCTGTCATCCCAGTCATTCCACATGACCACACCATCTCAATTACTTTCATTTATTCTCTATTTACCCCTTTCTTACCACACAACTCTATAATACTTTCATTTCTCAGTTATCAATTCTTCTCACACTAACACGCCCCTAAGATTGTCCATCTAACCACATTGTACTTTAGATCTAAACACTTTATTCTAGACCATAGTCTCACTACTATACCTTTAACACAGTAGTGAACTATGGTCTGGAATAAGTCAAAGTCACACTACTATACATTAAACACAGTAACAAACATACCTCATGTAAGATTTCAGCTCAATAAAGCTTAACTCCTTACATCCAACAACGATTAAATTGCACCAGCTACCTTCTGCCATTCGCACTTTCCTACTACACTCTGCATCATCCGTTCCTTTTTATCCAACATATATCATTAAATATTAAACTCAGACACTTGTTTTCCAGCTGATCACCATCTAACATAACTTCACTCTGAAGACTGTCCACACTCGCAACGCATAACCTTACTTTAATCAACGTTTACTTTCAACCCCCTTTAAACACCCTACCAAATCTATCTAAATCATTTCAAACTCTCTCCGATTCAAAACCAAATCTTCACACACACACACACACACACACACACACACACACATGTAATATTATAATATTATATTATTTATATATATATATTATTATATATATATATATATATATATATATATATAATATATATATATATATAAATAGCTCCAAATATATATGTATCGATTTTCATATGTAACTATATATATTTCTCTATCAACACTTATAATTATATATATATATATATATAATAATATATATATATAATATATTATATATATTATATATATATATATATATATTATATATATATATATATATATATATATATATATATATATATATTATTATAAAAACCGCACAGGAAATAAAACAAAATAAAAATTACAAAAACCACGAACTAGACTTTCGAGAGGACATACTGCCTCTCTTCATTTTAAAACTTAAATAAACTTTATTAAATTAAGGACTATTATGTTAAATAGTTTGGTTGTTTAAGGAGACTTTATCCTGGACCCCTACTTTTTTGAAGTAAAAATCTAAAATTTTCCATCTTTTTTTATCTAGATTATTAGAAAAATTCCTCCTGAACATCACGGTGTAATTTTTTTTTTACAATTCTCAATGGTTTTTTAGATACTGAAATTTATTTAGAAGATGTGTCGACTAAAAAATTGAAATTCAGTCAAAATTGTATTATTCCAAGTTGGTACAGGTTTGACGGCATTGTTTATAATGTACAGAAAGCTTTTGATGCATGAAATTTTGGCAATTAGCTGATTCTCCGGATTTTACTCAGTCAATAAATGGACGTCGGCGGAGCCGGAGCCGGAGCGGAGCGGAGCCGGAGCGGAGCGGAGCCGGAGCCGGCCGGAGCCGGAGCTGGTGCTGGTGCCGGTGCGGTGCCGAGTTAGATCCGGTATATATTTTTTTCTAGAAATAATTTTTTAGATGAAAAATTTATGACGAACGTATTCAAACGAAAATAGTAGAATCCCTTGTCGGATCCGTAGCGGATCCGAGCGAGTTGAAGTCAGAGCCGGTGTAGGAGCCGGAGCCGGAGCGGAGCCGGAGCTGAGTATGAATTTTTTAAAAAAAAATATTTTTTTTAGGTGAAAATTATTGCCAGAAGTGCTGAACAGTTATCAAATAGTGCAGAAACCTTCGTCAGATCCGGAGCAGAAGCCGAAGTCATAACCGGTTCCGGATCGATCCGGAGCCGGATCCTGGTATGAATTTTTTTTCGGGAAATATTTTTTGGTGAAAAATTTATTGTCAGAAGACCTGCCGAACAATTTTCAAATATGGCAGAAACCTAGCGGGCCGAAACTGAAGCCGAAGTCAGAGCCGGACCCGGATCCGGTCCGGATCCTGGTTATGAATTTTCTTCAGAAAATATTTTTTGAGGTGAAAAATTTATTTCAAGAAGACGTGCTGAGCAATGTTCAAATAGTGTAGAAACATTAGTCGGATCCGGAGCCGAAGCCGAAGTCGTATCCGGAGCCGAAGCCGAAGCCGAAGTCGTATCCGGGGCCGTATCCGGAGCCGCATCAGGAGCCAGATCCTGGGTAATGCAATTTTTTTCGGGCAAATATTTTTTTGGTGAATTTATTGTCAGAAGAGTGCCGAACAATTTTCAAACAGTGCAGAAACCTTCGGATCAGAGCCGAAGTCGAGCCGGAGCCGGAGCGGACCTGAGCGGAGCCGAAGTCGGAGCCGATCGATCCGGATCCGGATACTGGGCTATGATTTTCTTCAGAAAATATTTTTTTAGGTGAAAAATTTATTACAAGAAGACGTGCTGAACAATGTTCAAATAGTGTAGAAACATTAGTCGGATCCGGAGCGGAAGCCAAAGTCGTATCCGGAGCCGTATCCGGAGCCGGATCCTGAGAATGATTTTTTTGGAAAAATATTTAGGTGAATAATTTATTGTCAGAAAGACGTGCCGAACAATTTTCAAATAGTGCAGAAACCTTAGTCGGATCCGGAGCCGAAGCCGAAGCCGGAAAGTCAAAGCCGGATCCGGATCCGGATAATTTTCCTCAGAAAATATTTTTTTAGGTGAAAAATTAATATCCAGAAGATGAACAATTTTTCAAATAGTGTAGAAACATTAGTCGGATCCGGAGCCGAAGTCGTATCTAGAGCGGACCTTAGCCGATCCTGGGTATTAATTTTTTTTTCGAAAAATATTTTTTAGTAAAAAAAAATGCCAAGAGACGTGCTTAACAATTTTCAAATAGTGCAGAAACCTTATTCGGATCCGGAGCCGAAGTCGAATTCGGAGCCGGAGCCGGAGCCGGAGCCGGAGCCCGGACCTGGGTATGAATTTTTTTCCAAAGAATATTTTTAAGTGAAAACTTAATGGAAAAAGACGTGCTGAACAATTTTCCTTAGCTCAGAATCCGGAGCCAAAGCCGTACGTCGGAGTGAACCGGTGTCCGGAGCCAGAGCGGAGCCGAAGTATAAATTTTTCAATTTTTTCAAGGGAAAAGCTTATTATTTGCAGAGGAATGCTGAACAGTTATCAAAATGGTGCAGAGAACGTTTAGTGGATCCGGATCTGGATACGGATCCGGATCTTGGGTATAAATTTTCTTCCGAAAAATTTTTTTAGGGGAAAAATTTATTGCCAGAAAAAATGCTGAACAATTTTCAAAATAGTGTAGATACATTAGTCGGATTCCGGAGCCGAAGCGAAGTACGGATATGTAGCCGGATCCTGGGTATGAATTTTTTTTCGAAAAATATTTTTTTAGGTAAAAATTTATTGCCAGGAGACGTGCTGAACAATTTCAAATAGTGCAAAACTTTTGTCGGATCCGGAGCCGAAGCCGAAGTCCCGAAGTCGAAACCGGATCCGAATCGGATCTGGATCCAGGGTATGAATTTTTTTCAAGAAATATTTTTTAGGTGAAAAATTTAATGGGAAGAAGACGTGCAGAACAATTTTCAAAATAGTGTTGAAACATTAGTCAGATCCGGAGCCGTGTATCCGGGCGAGCCGGAACCGGAACCTGATCCTGGGTATGAATTTTTTTCGTGAAATATTTTTTTGGTGAAAAATTTATTGTCAGAAGACGTGCCGAACAATTTTCAAATAGTGCAGAAACTTAAGTCGGATCGGACCGAAGCCGAAGTGAATCTAGAGCTGGATCTTTAGCCGGAAGGGTATGAAAATTTTTTCGAAAATATTATTTTTTAGTAAAAAATTTATTGCCTAGGAGACTGCTGAAAATTTTCTCAATAGGAGAACTTAGTCGGATCGAATCGGAGCGAAGCCTAAGTTCGAAGTCGAGTCGGAGTCGGAGTCGGATCGGAGCCGGATCCGGATCCGGATCGAAATCCTGGTGTATGTTTTTTCAAGAAATATTTTTTTAGGTGAAAAATTTAATTGGAAGCAGAGTGCTGACAATTCTGAAAATAGTACAGAACCTAGTCGGATCAGAGCCGAACCGACTCGGAGTCGGAGTCGAGGTCGAGTCCGGGAGTCGGAGCAGAGTCGAGTCGGAGTCGAGTCTGGAGCCGGAGCCGAGCCGGAGCCGGATCCCTGGTAAATTTTTTTTTTCAGGAAATATATTTTAGGTGAAAATATATTGTCAAAGAGTGGTACTGAACAATTTTCAATTAGTACAAAAATTAATCGATCGGTTTCAAATAGTGTAGAAGCCGGAGCCGGAGCCGAGCGGAGCCTAAACCGACTCTGGTAGAATTTTTTTCAGGATAACTTTTTAGGTGAAAATATATGTCAAGATTACTGAACAATTTTTCAAATAAGTACAGAAACCTTAGTCGGATCGGAGTCGGAATGAAGCCGGAGTCGGAACCGGATCCTAGGTATGAAAATTTCCAATAAATATTTTTTAGGTGAATAATTTATTGCAGAAGAGAGTGAATAATTTAAATAAGCTCAAGAATCTTAGTCGAGCCGAAGCGAAGTGAGCGAGCTCGGGCCGG
>JABUQX010064381.1:0-30945 GCA_015478945.1 Trachelipus rathkii | reverse complement strand
ATAATACGCTATTATTAATATATAATATAGTTATATATATAATATATAATATATATATTATATTATTAATAATTATAATATAAATATAAATATATTATATATATATATAATAATATTCATTAAACATATTTTGAAAAGATCTTCATTAGCAGTAAGTATACTGATCTCCAGATCCAAGTACTCACAAAAATGTTTTTAAAATGCCAACACTTCGTTAAAGATTTTTTGTATCATTAATAGTTACAAAATCTTAAAAAGTTAGAAAACATATTGCACAAAAAAAAATAAACACTAAGATAGTTCACCAAAAACATTTATACAACGCCACTTTCATAAACATATGAAAATCATCACCTAAAGAGAACTATCATGGAAGTCAAAAGTTTATGATAGTAAAAGGAGAGAACTCCGTATTTATCCTATACAGGACACCCAAAATAGACGAAAAATCAACGCCTGGTGAAACAAGTGAGTCTTGAGGAAAATTTCTTCCGCCCAAAAAATTGCCCATATCAATGACCCCAAATCCACAGGCAAATCTTCAGAAAATAATAAATTTTATTGCACAATGAAGTATTCACAATCCTGAAAGCAGGGACTCATAGAAATTGTTACCATCTTCAACCAAAATATCCCATTTCTAGTAGAAAGTATTTTTTTGTAGAGGATGATGTTTACCCAACTTTCTTTCTCCATACCAGATAAACTTGAGATCACGCACTATTCGAAAGTCTATCTAAGGCGCTGACAGATATCATTACTAACAGAATAGATGGATAGTACACTATTCAAACGAGTCATTTTTCTATAACTACTCATGGTTTACGAAGCCATTTTGAAATTGGACTATGTTAATATTCCATTGATATATTATTGAATACTGTATATATATACCTATATATATATATTATATCTATATATAATATATATTATATATATTATTATATAATATATATATATATATAATATATATATATATATTATATATACTATATATAATAATATATATAGATATACTATATATAATATTTAATTTGGGATTTTAAATTTGAATTTAATGAGTATCTTATTTTCCTATATTTTGAGATATTTAAGTAAACTTTATTTCAATAATAATGATGTAGGTATTAAATTACACTTGTGTTGATACTAACAAGAGCTACCAATTATTATTTGTAAAAAGATCGGGCTATCGGTTATGTAAAAATAATTCCTCCAGAAGTTGAAAGTAAAGATTATTCTGACTGCACGGTTCCGGCCCAGAGAAATTTTCAAAATTCCGGCCGGAACCGGAACCAGAAAAAAAATGTCAAATTCCGGCCGGACCGTAATTCCGGTACACCTCTAATAATAATAAATGTTGATTGTTCATTTCAGATGTTATTTGTATATGCTTGCACTCATTAGTGTGACATTCATTCTGAGAAGGTAACACTACTTGATTGTCGGAATTAGGGGATGGTTCTAACAAACATGGGGAGGAGTGACGAGAATTCCGATACGTGGCCTACAGGGATGTGAGCGCTGACAAGTCAGAGGTAGAGAATAAAAATTGTCAATGGAACAGGCATATTAACTGGAGTTATATTTTATATATGAGGAGGAGGTTGACTCAGAGGTCGGTTCCGGGATGGTTCCATTGTGCATCTCATTTGCTGTTTGACTACTCCAGGAAAGTATTGTTTCTGCCATGATGTTGTTATTTTATTTGTAAGTTTTCGACGATAGTGAAAGAAAAAGTGTAAAACAATTGAAAGAAAAATGAATAAATAAAACCAAAAAAAAAAGAACAGAATAGAGAAAAGGGACGGAACGTCAAAATAATAACGAAAAAAAATAACGGTAGAAAACCAAGGGTAGTAACAGAAACTACGCTCTGCTACCAATGTTATATTCTGAAACTGGGGGTGAACTAATGATGAGAAGTCTCAGAACAAATGAATAAAACATTGGCAGCACAGCAAAAAGATAATTATTAGGAAAAAAAAATTAATAGAAATATGGAATACGAAGAAATAAGAAAAACTTACGTTTAAAAATATATAGAGAGCAGAAATAAAAGCATTCCGGGCCCATGAGGAACGCATGTGTTTCTCATAACGACGATCACTACACCCTGGTCACTATCTTAAGATATTGCTGTGTTGAAATATAAGATGATATTCAAGTTTGTTTTTCTCAAACAGAAAAGTTACCACACAATTTATTATGAAAAAAAAAAGAAATTTAACCAGATTTATGTAAGCAAAAAAAAACAGGGGATGAAGTTATGGGCATATTATATTTTCTAATGAATAATAGGATTACCTTTATCTCGAAAAATATATATACTTTTATCTTCTCATTAATTTTTTTATGTTTTTACATAATCTCGAATGAGAGGTTATACAATTTAAAACTACGGATTTCCTTGGTTATTTTAATTAAATTACGTCTTTACAATAAGTTATTGATTCAAGTAAATATATCCTTATCCTTTCACAGCCATACTTAGTAATTACAAAAAAGTTATTCAGTCGCCGAATCATCCTATTCATCAATCAGTTATTCCCATTTATTCCTCAATTATTACTTTTCAACTTTTAGAATTTACTCTTAACATGAACAAATCGAGTATAACAAAAAAAATCATTGACTAATCTTGATTATTTAGCAAAATAAACAAAAAAAAACACAAGTTTGTTTTTATAAATTGTTCTTGTTCTTTTTATTAATGCTTTCAGTGTGTTTAATTTCTTACAGCATTTTTCTATGTTTCACTAAATAAATCGCAGTTTTATTTACACCAAAAAAATTCCTAAAAAAAGTGTTTCAAACAACCACACAAAATATTATTTTTAATAAACCATGTGTTTTTTGGTTTATTTATTATTAGTTAATTAAATTTTTTAGAGTTTTTAAATTATTAATTATAGCACTGATTGTCTAGTAATGTAAGTAAATAAGAATCAAGGTTTTATACTAGTGCTTCTTTAGGAAAATGCTAGACTCCAACGGGTCTCCAAAACCCTGTATTTCGTAACCGGTAAAATGTAGCATGCATTATAAAGGGGGTTCCAGTGCCCCACTCTTTAATACACGTTGAATCTCAAGGATGTCTATAAAACCGGCCTAAAAACAAAAAAATAATAAACTAACAATTATAAGATTAATAAATCAATGAATACTGTAATTATAATCCTATCAACTCACTCATTTTTCATTAAAGAACTTTACCAAAGTATCACTATTTAAATATAGGAATAATTCAATTATATGATCACTACCTCCCAAGATTTGCGGCAATGAAGCTCAAAAAAATAGAAAGTAAAAAGTTTGAAGAGTAACCTGCTCTCAATATAGAAGTTGATTTTACTCAAAAGGAAAATCAAGGTATTAGCATTGCTCACAAAAAACATAACTTTACCCATCGAAAAATCAATAACTCTGAAAGTTCTGTGGAATAAAAAAAGAAAGAGAATAAGTTTTTTATGTAAAATTAATATAATAATAATAGATATATATATAATATATATATAATATTAGATATATTATTATATTATATATTTATATATATATTATATATATATATATATATATTATATATATATATATATATATATAATCATATCGGAAATATATAATACAAGGACTTCAAAATTAATTTAAGAGATCAAATTTATGATTCTTAAGTATCTTAAATTTTAATAAATAATAATAAATAATTAATAATATAATAATAATAATAATAATTAATGAAAATATGAACAAGGAATTTATAATGAGAAAATGAAGAGACATTCTTTATGTGGTCCCGAATAACAATTTCTATAGGTCAAGTGGCTGTATCCTAATAATAGTAAATAAAAATATTTAGGACCAGGACTATAAAATGTGAGGTTTCACAGTTTGCCAGTTTGAAAGTCCATTGTAAGTACGACTCCACATTACTTGGAACTGTAATAAATATTTAAAGGTAAAGGAGGGAGCTGTAATCGAGTTTGATGGGAACTAGCAAGTTCTGCCTTCTTTCAACTAAAAGTCTTTCCTCATCATAATCCATAGGTAATCGAATCGTGCTCTGATTCTTGGCCATCTCAGACTAGAGACAAAATGCGAATCTAGGAGTGTTAAAAATTCTCATTCTTCCAATCACTCATCGCAATTTTCATATCAGATAAGAAAATCGTTGCAGGGGGATAATCATATCGACTGAACGCAAAGCGGCTCAAAACGAAAAGTGCAGCTACCTTTCATGGTTCTCCTACTGATGACAATCTGTTCTTAGGCCTTCTGTGCCAAAAACTTCTCTAGCAATCTCCCTTTCCTCTGATGGTTCTGTTGTTAATTCTCCAACTGAAAAGCCAATCATCTTCGGGCCTAATATTTTCCACTATCTCAACCCTAGACGACTCCTGGCATTTCTCATATTCCTCCTCCTTCTCCTTCTCAGGTGTCCTATGTCTTTGCCTGTCATTACATTTATGATCAGGTGCTAGGCCCCTGAAATCTATGAAGGATAGGAAGACGGGCGGTGGCCCAGATGGCATTCCCCTCCCAAGTTTTGAGGGAGTGTTGCTTCCATGCTATCCACGCCGCTCGTTCAACTTTACCTCCCTATGCGTCTCTACTAGCCCTTTCCTTAGTGTTGAAAGCTTGCACATGTTCAACCTATTCCGAAATAGAAAGCAGCTCTATCCTCAAAACTATCGCGCCATAGCTTCACTTGTTTTTATCGTAAGATCTTTGAAACTTCCAACTCTCACTTCTTAGATATATCTGGAAACTTCATTCCTATCTTTCCGATAGCCAGGTACGGCTTTCAGCTCTAACAGGTTCCTTTGGCGATCATACTTTCTTATCATCAACCTACTCTTAGGAACTAGCGGGGAAGACGTGCAGTGGTGGCGCTTGACATATCTAAGGTTTTGCACAGAGCATGGTCTACGGCTCAGCTCACTTAGTACCCCTCAAATACTTTTCTCACTTGTCTAGCTACATTTCAAATCGTTCCATATCGGCTGTTATCAATAATAACTTTTGCTTTCTTGTCGATCAACAGTGATGTTCCTCCTCCAGGTTCTGTCATCATCTCCTAACTTATATTTGCCTACTTTCATTAATGATCCTTCTCCCCTCCACGATCTAAACTCTATCCAGATTCATTACCGATGACTCGAACCGTCATTCCTTCTGTTCACTTGAGTTCTGCTTCCTTTTTTACTTCTAGAATTGCTCGCCGTCTAATCTTTTCCTATTCTATTCTAGCTGATGCTGGATTTTGAATCTTCCCGATGGCGTCCGTCTCAACGTTTGTCGAAATTTATTCTTTAAAATCCAACTTCTGCAAATTTCCTTCTCTAAAATGTATTCTCAAATTTCCCATCAATTTTAAAGGCTCTATTGTTTCCCCTTTGGAAAATATAACATCCTTGGCCGTATAACATAAACAAAAATCGTCGTAGAAACCTCATCACCACGGTTGCTAGGGCAGCCTCAAAGAACTGGGAGTTCGTTTAGGATCGCAGACTTTGTTATTCTCTTCTCAGTTAGCTCCAGCAGTAACAGCGGTCTGATCCGGCCCTGTGTGAGCTACTGCCTCTCATAGTCTGCGGGGGGGGCGGCTACTGGATTTCACCTGGCTTTTTGCGAAGGGTTGAGTCAAAGGCCAAAAGAGCTTATAAACGGCCTGTTGGGGCTTTATCTCATACATCATAGGACACCCAGCGGCAACGTGCACGAGGAACTTATCATTTTGCGTACCACACTTATATGACGCCTCGTAGCACAAGGAGGCTGCTACGGCACAAGTTTTGTGTTGTATTGCGTAATTCACAGCCTGAGCTTCGCTGTGGCTGCCTTCATTCTCCGCACACCTCTAGTTCCTGTCGAATTCTCCTTCCATCTTTCTGTGTTTCTGTTGAATTTAAACTCCATTCACTTAAAGCCTGCGATCTGATATGCTCATCTGCCGCTATTCTGGGCGGTTTAGAGGTGAACTCTTGAATAGGCTCCTCGACTGAAGTCGGTGGCTGAAACAACTGTAAAAAAAAAATCCTTAGTGCTGGGCCAGAATATGGCTGGCAAATGAACTAATCCCTACTCACTCCACCAAAACGACTCATTACCAGATAGTATCCCAGAAAGTCCGCACTCTTACAACATACCTCAGATGGACCATATGTCGCAACACATACTTTTACCTGTTCAAGCTTAAATTAAACCATTATAAGAATTCTAGCAACTCACACACGCCAAATCTACCATACGCATCTCTACCACAAGTCACTCATACAGGAATTGCAATTCTTATCATAAACCCCACCTCTCAATTTCCTTATCCAACACCAACACAAACACATTTTCACCACACCACTCATTTCAACGTTTCCATCCATCTTTGTTTCAGTCACAGTAAGCAAATCAAATTTGCCCTTCTAAAATTCATCCATCACCTCTCTCCTATTTCCTCAAATTTATTCCTCCTGAATTCCATGATATCCATATAGATTCATACAGTTGTTCGCCTAAAGATAGAACGCCACTTACGGCACGATCACGACCTTTTTCTGATGCATTAGCATTCCTTGCAAAAGATAAGTGGTAATGGGCAGCCAACCCGAGACTACCACGCATCACTCTAGTTGCCTTTCTATGACACGCCAGGACAATACGAATGTCCGGCAATTTTTCTCCCCCACACAATAGGGAATAAGCGCGATAGGGATGTCTGCCCTAATGATGCTTGTCATAGAAGGAGGCAGGTGCTGGATCATAGTATGTTTTTTAATACTATGTGCGCTAAAAGATGCGTGTCATTCTAAGCATGTTGTCTGGGGGATGAGTGTGGATATGAACGCCAGAGAGAAAAGCGAAAAATACAAAAACATCATACATACACAGTAAAACAAATGGATGGGATTATATATATATATATATTATAATATATTAAATATAATATATGATATATATATATTCATATATACTTATATTATATTATAATTCATATATACTATTATATAGTATATAATATACTATATAATATATATAATTATTGAGTTTTAAAATTATCCAAAATTCTTAATATTTGTCACCATTAATCAGCCAAAATATGACCGATTTTGCCGATGAACGATGATGATTAATCGTCCCATCACTCATATATATATATATTAAGTTTTTCTAAAGTCAATCTACTATATATTATATATATATATATATATATAATACCTATTATATATTACGTATAATATATGTACTACTATATATATATATATACAATGGATATATATATATGTAAATATATTATATATATATATATATAATATATATAATATAATAAATATATAATATAAGAGTATATATATATATATATGATATAATTTAATATATATATAATGGATATATTAAGTATATAATATATCATATAAAATTATATATCATATATCATATATATACTATATAGCATAGTTAAAATATATATACTACTATATATACTACTATACTATATATTAAATATATATATACTAATCATATATATATGGTATACCGTATATATATAATATATACTATATATTCATATAATAAAATATATATATATCCTCGAACAATAGTTAGCTACTTGCGCAGCTTATATTCATAGCATGATATGCGTTTTCACACTTCTCAGTTTGATAACAAATCCTTCATTTGCCTGCCAAATTATTATATTTATCAAGGCCTAGCAAGATCCCGTGTTTCTTTCAAGTTGGGTTTATACGGACTTCGCCCGAAATATTTTACACTGACCATCGGTTATATATATGCGTAAGAACGGCGAGAGGCAATTTGCAGTCCAAAATAGGGGTACTCAAAATGCACTAAGGATTTATGGAAACTTTTTTTTTTTTTTTTTCAAAAATTTTTTTTCATATGTTAATGTTTCCTTTAGGAGTAAAATTAGTATAATTGCCTATTGTTATATAATAATATAGATTAATGTTTAGAAGTAGTGATGACGATTATCGCTCATCGTCATCGGCAAAATCGGTTCATATTTTTTATTAAATCATCATCGCTCATCGTCATCGAGCAAATTTCGCGAATTATTTTGCCCCATCGATTAAACGAACAAACAACCAAGACAAACTTGAACAAATATTAAGAACTTTGAATAATATAAAACTCATAATAATAATCCAATAATAATAATAATTAATCAATAATAATAAATAATAATACATAATAATAATAATAATAAAATAATAATTATAATATATAATGTATATTATATACTATATTACTATATGATATCTATATATAATATATATATATCATAATATATATATATATATACTATCTACAGATATTATTATAATACCATTTTGCCTATATGGTTATGCTATGACATCTCCACTGCCATAATGGCATTCGCTCTGCCTTACTGCGTTCATAATCCACACTTATCCTCCAGACAACATTCATATACACATGCTAACTTATATTCACACCCCTCTTTCTAGACAAACATCTTAACAGACATCCCTATCCCTTATAATTCCTACGTGTAGGGAGAAAAAAATTGCCCACATCGCATGTCCTGCCGTGTCGTAGAAGGGACTAAGGGACGGTGGTAGTTAGGTTGGCTGCCCTACTGCCACTTATCTTTTGGCCAAGAAGAATGCTACATGCGATGCCCTCGGGAACGGTCGTGAATTCGCCAGTAAGGCCAAACGCCTTCTATCCTTCGGCGAAATGTAATGGAATCGTATCCTGTAATTATGAAATGCTCAGAGGAATAACATGCATTAGAGGAGAATGAGGGAGAGAGGTGATGGAATGTACTTGTAGAAAGGGCCCAGAACTTGATGATTGCTCCGCTGCCTGAATAAACGAAAGATGAAAGGAAACGAGTCTCTAAAATGAAGTCGGTAAAGTGAAAATAATGATGGAAAGAATGAGAGGGGAGATAGAAAGGATTTTGCAATTCTGAAGAGTGAGTTGTGGCCTAGAGAAGCTACATGCTAGATTTTGTGTGTTGAAGTACTAGAAGTGCTTAAAGGATTAATTTAAGTCTTGAAAAAGACTCAAAATTCTGCTCATTACGTGCGTTGCGAATTTGATCCATCTGCAGGGTAATGTGGGAAAAGAGGCTACGATTTTCTGGATAATCGTGAATAGCATGTTTTGGATGGTATGGGCAATAGGAGATTTAGTATCATTTGCCACATATCCTGGCCCAGTTCTCAAGGATTTTTATTTTTCTACAGTTGTCACCACCTCTCACGGGCAGGAGACCCTCTATTCAAGGAGGGGGTGATATTAACTCTCAAAAGCTTCACGCTTAATTACGCATATGCAGCACAGACGTCAGGCTTTAAAGAATGAGAGGGATAAATTCAAGTAGGAAATACAGAAAGATGGAAGAGAATTCCACAAAACAGAGGTGGGGGAAAGGAAGCGAAGACACCACAGCCGAAACTAGCCTGCGATACCAATGCTCAACACAATACTCGTGTGCGGATAGCCAGATACATCTCTATTGTGCTACGAAGGCGTGGTAAAGGTGGTGGTATGCGAGTTGATAGCTTTCCTCGAGCACTATGCCCTGCGGTCCAATAGGATAGAGACTAGGCACCAACAATCGCCCCTCTTGCAAAGATTAAAGGGTCCAACGTGAACTGGAAAGTGACCAACAGATTTATAGCCTATTTTGCCCGTTGACTACGACCCTGTCCAAAAGCCCGGCGTGAAACCAGAGCCCCCCCCCCCACCAGATATGAGGAGCCACGTACTCCCATACAATGGGCGGATGAAGACCTTCTTGTATTAGCGACAGCAATGAGAAAAGGAGGAAATTCTCAAAGTCTAAACAGAACTTCCAGTTACTTTGAGGCCGCCTAAGCAACCAATTATGTGACTGTCGAGGTTTCCCAAACATTTTCATTGCTTCATGTGGAAGGCCCCAAGGATGTGTTACGATTGTCAACAGGAGAGAACGACAGAACCGTCGAAAGAAAACAGGAAAGTTAGAAGGTATTTTGGAAAGGAGATTTGCTAAAAGTTGGAGCTTTTAAAGAAATTGAATTATCGCAAAGTATATTTCTATCCATCTCAGCGATGTAATAAAACGGAAAGATTAAGACGACAGGCAATTCCAGAAGTAAAAGTGCGAGTAGAATTGAGATATGAGTTAAAGAATGAAGGATCGAGTCATCGGAATACGAGTGGATAGATTAGAGGTGCAGGTGATTAAAGCATAATGAAATAGTAGACAATTAAAGTAGGAGATTAAGAGCAGAACCCTTGTAGGAACACCATCATTGGACAGAAAAGAAGAAAAGTCGCCCATCAACAACAGACCATATGGAATGATTTGAAAGAAAAGCTAGATATAAGTAGCCAAAGAGAAGGAGGAAACCAAAGCGAAGCGCGCGAGCTTGAAAGAGAGCCAGAGTAGCGTGCCAGTACTCGGCTCAAATGCTTGGATATGGTTCAGCGCCCAACCACCAAGTCCTCCCCGTAGTTCCTAAGGAAGCCGAAAAACCATAAACTGGCAATTTTATAGGAATGATATATCGCCAGCCTAGACTTCGTGACCTGACAGCGAGAGCCGTACTGGCAGAGTCGGAGTGAGTTTCCCAGATGATATCTAAGAAGTGAGATTGGAGAGGGTTCAAAAGATCTTAGATAGAATACAAGATGAAGAGCCTACAGGCGATAGTTAGAAGCGATCAGACCGGCTTCCTTATTTCGCAATAGGTTGGACAGTTGAGAGCTTCCAAACAACTGAGGGGGGAAAGTCTAGCTATTGAGACATGAGAATATATATTGAGCTAGGGGCGAAGAGATTAGCCTTTTCAGTTAGAGAATTAGCAACAAAACAATGATCAGATCAAATAAGAGGAAGAAAGAAAACCAAGATTTACAGAAGTTGCTAGAGATAGAAAGATATGGACCAGCTAGGAGACAACCAAGGCGAGGTAGACGCACTTCATCTATTGATGAAAGCCCAGCTATTGCAGCTTGTCGAAGAGTATCCTGCAACGATTTCTAGCTGCATCAAAATTAGCCAGATAGATAGGAGAACGAGAATTTTCCCACACTTGATAGGCCACTGTCATCTAGCCTGAATGGCAGAGAATAAGACGATCAACCGATGCGATTGATGAGAAAAAGGAAAGATTTAGTCATTTTAGAATGGAATGACTGAGGAAAGAAAATTTATCTCTGAAGAAGCGAATGACCTGCTATCCATCACACATCTACAGTACCAGAGTCTTTTTCTCATAGCAGCTTTAATCACTTAATTGACGGTATACGAATTTGTGATCATCTGCAAACTTGCCCCGAACCTTACATTTAAGTCCACTTGTCTAAATATTCATTTATATCATGAGGATAGCCACTTGACTAAGGCAATACATACGGACCACAACACATGTCTCCTCATTCCCTATTAATAAATAATGTCCATTTCTATTAACTATTATTATATATCATTATATATTTATATTATTTGATTAAATTAATTTATTATTATTATTATAATTATTATTATCTAATTAATTATCTATTATATTATTAATACTCAGAGAATCAAAAAATTATTTATCGCCCCTAAAATAACTTCTCGGGAGCGTTGAACCACCCGTGACCCTCCCTGTCCTACCACGCCTCATATATATATAATATATTACTAATATATATACTATATACTTATACTAAATATAAATAATATACTATATGATATATAATACTAGTACATTATATATTTATATATCATTCTTAATATAATCATATAATAATTAATAATATATATATATATATAGGATAGAGAGAGAGAGAGAGAGAGAGAGAAATTTTAGAAAATAGTTTGTTTTCAATTAATCTCATCGTCATCGTACATCTGGTCATCAGCTCATCGGTGAAACTTTGCCTCTAATCGTCATCTGTTCACGTCAATCGGCCAAAAATCATTCATAATCGATCCCATCAATATTAGAAGACACCGATACAGCCTAAGTGACCCGAATTACCCCACGATCTTGGGGGGACGGCGGCAATTCGGTCCTCTTCAATTTTCACATCCCCTAAGACATCGTCAATTAAAGTGTATTTTATTTACATAAATTATGATAGTCAGTTTTCATTTTTCTATTCATTTTCAGTCTTATTACGAGGTTTACCCCAAGAAATTGGGTCGAAACGTAAACCTCAACTCCTTAACTTTCGGTTTTTTTTTTGTCAAACTGCAAAATCTTTAAAAAGAGGCTCGCTCCTAACGCTAAGACCGAATTTCCTTAGACTCTCTGTAAGCGTTGCTATTCTTATTATTTATTCTGTTATGATATACGAACATTAAGCGCAAATTCTTTACGTTGGCTGAGCGATTTTTACGATCTTTGCGAAGTCTTTGACAAAAATGAAACGCAACTTTAGCATTTTACTAAATGAACGCAAGCTCAAGCGTTTTAGATCTCTTTTTAAACATAATGGTATTAAATATTATCTTAAGAAATTGGGTTTGAAAAACTAATTAAATGTTCTCAGAATTGCGTTCGTGTTTCAGTCAAAGCAGAAGTCCCGTAAAAAAAATGGCTCCACAAACCGTAAGGAATTTTCCTTAAATTCTTTTGTAATTCATATAATTACAACAGAATTAAGGAAACTTCTTTCACGTTTGGTGAGGCGTTTTTTTTACCGATTCATTGCGCCTGTTTTGACAAAACGAACTGTAATGTAAAAAATTCTGCTAATAAAAAAACGAAAAAAAAAGGTAGTGCGAATTACTTTTTTATTTCATAATATTACACAGAAAAAAGGAAATTCCTTTACGTTTGGTCGCAGTTCTTTTACGATTTTTGCGAACCGTGTTCCGACAAAAGACTAACACAAACGCTGCTTTGAACACAAACATTGAATGCAAAACTCAGAGCGCTTTTAGGCATAATATACCGTTTCGTAAAGAACATGCCAAGAACGAAACGACTGCCTTAAGGGTCTTGGCAAACGATCATCAGCCAGAGTATCCTTGATATCCCTGCCTTGTTACTTTTGAGTAAGTGTGAGAACCATCTTGCTAAAAAAAATTGTACAAGCTTCATAGGCCATATGTTGAAAAACCCTTTACACCAATCTATGCTGCCTTAAAGTGTACAAAATTATTTTTAACAGTCTTATTATTTCGGCAACTCGTTTTAGCCTCAAGAAGAGCTATTAAAAATTTAATTTAATGATGCATTCAATCATGCAGACAGGGCCCCGCAATTGCCACGCAAATTTCTTAACCTGGACCGATTGCCCCCCATGTTACAATTTATAATAAAACATATTGAAACCTTGCCTGAATGACGCCAACGATTGCATTAAAGTCTGAACTATATTATATAAGCCTACTATATCTTTCCGGTACCACGATGAATGTAGTTACAAATGTTATTTTTGAGCCTGTACAATGATTCTTAGCAATACAGCCTAAAATTTTCCCGATTTTAATAGTGCTCAGAAAAAAAAAACAAAATCAAACAAAATTACATGGATAAATTAAACGGTTTTCATAAAATAATCCCTAAGACATAGAAAAAACAACTTATTTTACAATCTTTAAAGATAATAATTTTACTCGAGATAGCTATTTTGAGCACACGTGCGACCGAATGCCCCACGGGGCGATTGCCCGCCACATGCGACCGAATTGCCCCCGATTATTACAGGAGCCATCATATATATTATTCTATATATAAATATATATATATATATAAATATAATATATATAATATAATAATCTTATATACTTTAATATATATATATATACTATATATATATATATAATACTATATATAATATATATACCGTATCTATATATATATTATTATACACATATTATATAATATATATCATATATATAATGTAAATAATATATAATCTATATATATTATACGTACATATTAATAATATATATTGAATATATATATATATTATATATATATATATAATATATAACTCCTATATATTATATAATATATATATTATATACTATACTAATACATATAAATATAATATAATATTATTATATATATAGATATATGAGCTATTTATAAGTGGTTTACTCCAGGAGCGAAAATAATAATTAATGTATCGTTTTTTAATAATTTTAGGCTAAATACATTAAATTTGGTAACCTAACCGAATCTAACCTAACTAACCTAACTTAACCTACCGTAACCAAACTTAACCTAAAATTAACCTAAACTAATTTTAATACCGGAGTCAACCACTTATAAATGTCCTTATATATATACTATACTATACAACAATATGTTTTCACTAATACAATTAATAAATATCTATATATTATATATATATATATAATATATAAAATATGAATAATTTATACAAATTACGCTAATATTATACTAACTATAATAATATATATATACTATATTGTTGTGAAATAGTTAATCAAGTGTATTTTTTTACATTGAGATGGTTTCTTCATTTAGAAATGATGGATGAGGTTCTTAATGAAAAAAAAATATTAATAACATCATAAGAAATAAAACCTCTCAAATAATAATAAAGAATTCTTGAACAAAAACTTACAGTGTTCACTATAGAATAGAAAAGAACCTTTGGACGTGTTAATAAGGTCACGTTCCAGATGCCGAAACTTCCACGCTATATAACGCAAACTTCTCCAGCCTGCCAAAAAATCATCTTCACACTGCCATATTCTAAACATTTACTCGGATTGTATACATCAAGAGAACATGAAAAAAATGTAACAAAATTAATAAAAAAAATCATCGGCCGAAACAAATGTCTTTATTACCGGAACGATATCGTACCTTGAATACAAAGTAGTTTTGGAATCTAACCAGTATCTTTAACTTACACCTGAGTTTTACCTCATAAAGAAATGTTATTGCTTTGTTTTTTATAAATCTTACTACAAGAGTGAAATGGGAAACAAAACACCAAGAAGCATTTATGAAATTAAAGGAAGCACTAAGCTCTAAGCCGATATTAAAATTGCTCAGGCTAGATAAGGTATTTACGTTGCAAGTGGATGCGTCCGATATATCCCTTGGCTTCGTCCTTCTTAAGGAAGATAATGGTATTCTGAATCCTGTGGCATATGGCAGCAAGAAACTATCAGGGGCCTAGAAACGGTATTCGACACTTGAGAAAGAGGCACTGGCAATAGTGACAGGAATAAGAAAATTCGAACCATACCTGTATGGAAGAGAATTCGTCCTGCAGTCGGATCACCGCCCCCTGACTGCCATGAATAAAAAAAATACGAAAACTCACGTATAATGAGGTGGTCACTGTTTCTGCAGAGATACAGGTTTATTTATACTGAATCACATTAGCGGCAAAGATAATGTGATTGCCGACTATCTAAGCCGGTCATCTACTGATGGAACTTTGGAAGAACAAGAAGGATCAACAACAGAAGAAGGAGTCGTCCAGAATTCAACCAAAGGTTCTATCAGCATGTAAATAGCAAAATTATAAATAATTTGCTTGAATGGATGGGGCTAAAATGTAATACGAAGGACATGCTGAGTAAAAACTTTACTTGAATTAATGTCAATCCCCTTATTTGTTTATATTCCTCCTTATATTTAGTTTGTCGTTTTCGGTAGCCGCCCCACTCTATACATTTTATATATATATATATATATATATATATATACTATATACTATAATATAATATATATATTATATAATATATATATATATTATATATATACTATATATATATATATATATATTATATGATTAAAATATTATACTATTATATATTATATATATAATATAATATATATTATCATATATATATATATACTATAATATATATATATATATATTAATTATATATATATATATATAATATTATATATATATACTATATATATAATATATATATTAAATACTTATATATGATATAACATATATATATAATATATAGATATAGATAGCCGCATAAGCATTTGTATTAACTTAATATGTTTATTCCTTCTATACGAAAATTGCTGTATATTTTTTATTTAGCAAGGGTGAAGTAAAATTGTTCATCCAATCCAAATTTTATAAAAAATTAGTGATCGTGTTTATTCCGGAAGGAATGGATTTTTATTATTATTTATTATTAATTATTATTATTATTTATTTAGTATTATAGTCTTGTTGATATATTGTTATTATTGTTAATTTTTATTGATTATTGCATTGAATATAATTATTGTATAATAATTTTTATTATATTATTATATTATCTTTTTATATTATATTATTAGTATTATTATTATTAATATTATTTATTATTATTATTTTATTATATTATTATTTATTATATTATTATATTATTATATTTATTATTATTATTATTATTAATTTTTATTATATTATGTGGTATTATGTCTTTCATATTATATTTATTAGTAAGCTTATGTAAATATTATTATGAAACCTATTAATATTAATTATTGATTATTATTATTATTATTATTATTATTATATTATTATTATTATTATTCATTACTACTATTTTATGTATACAATGGACCTTTACAAATGAAAAATAATTTTTAGGTCTAAATATTCATGTAATAAGTATAGAAAATATATAGGTATATATAATTTATCAAATATATATTATATATAGTATATAATATATATATATATATAATATTATATATTTATATATATTATATATATAAAATATATATGTAAAATATAAATATTAATATATATATAAATATATATATATATATATATATATATATATATATTATAAATATATAATATATATAATATATATATATATATATATATATTATCATATATATATAATATGTATATATATATATATATATATATATATATAAATATATATATATATAATATAAAAATAGTTTCTGTTGCTTTAACGCTTTTAAGCGAGCGCAACCGAGTCAGAACTCACCTCTGGGGAAGATCTCAAGAATTTCTGGCCCGGGGGGGTACTGCAAGATTACACATTTCCCATCCTCCTCCAGAAGGGTTACTGCCAAAAGGAGCCAGGCTAGGGCCGGGCCCACAGGTAATATTTTTACGCTACTTTACTATCGTCCTCCTACTACTTACCTATCTATGTCTCAAATCTGCCTTTTCTGTCTGTCTTTACTCTCATTGTAGGGAGACTACTACTCCTACGGTCGGAAGATGTCGAGAGCAACCCGGGTCCCCCTAAATATTACTGCCCTATCTGCCAAAAACAAGTTGGACTAAATAGCATTCAGTGTGTTAGTTGCCTGGGATGGGTACACCTGTCCTGCTCACCATTCCGAACCCTCCCCAGATACAATATGGGCTACACTTGTACAACCTGTAGCCCCACACCACCAACCAAAACCCCCTTTCGACCAAACCTAATCCCAAACACTCAACATACTACAATTTAATATTAATGGCTTAACCAACAAATCCATAGAACTTAACCAGTTTCTTGAAAAAACACAAATATTCCACATAGCATTGTACACAGAAAGCCTCCCTCGCCCAAAACACCACTCTCCCCACATTCTATGTACGATGCCATATATTCCCCTGCCAAACCTCCTCACCACTCCCTTTATAACACCTGATCGCACAAAGCATACCATATCATATATCAAAATACAACTACTAACACTTCCACACCACTCCCCGCCGCATTTATAAAATCCCAATCTTGTTACTCCTGAACAAGACTACCTACAACATCTTCAACCTTTATATTCGCCACCCGACCACCCCAAACCCGCCCCCCAAAACAACCTCCCACACCCCCCTAATCAACGAATAGCTGAACATCACCCAAATCCAGTACCTTGGAGGGCGACCTTAAATGCCCACCCACACTGCCTGGCAAGAAGACTACCATCTGATCCCCGGGATAACCATATCCCTAATGAATTGGAATCCCTGAATATCCTTAACTCAAAAAAAACTCCCCACCAGAATCCGCTGCCCCAAGCCAAACCAATCCTCAACCTCTCCAGACTACATTTTGCTTCCCCCTCCCTACATCACAGATTAACCTGGGACACAACCACCGACCTGCAATCATCATCTCCCTATCCATCATAACTCTGACCCTTTCCCCCACCAAACCCCAAAAAAAAAGACCACCACATTCACTAACTACAAAAAGCTAACTGGACAGAAATTTATTAACCATATTGAATCCCATATAAACCCTACACCAATACCTGACATAGCAACAGTAGGAACAAGGCCACTATCATTGCCCAATGTATATATATATAATATATATATATATATACCCTAGGATTTTGGCACCCTAGCTTTTTGGCACCCTTATTTGCAACCCTTCGAAAAGGGTTGCGCCAGACGTTGCGCAAGCCCGTTCGTACATGGTCACCCCCCGTTTAGTTCTCAGGGCCACCAATTTGGACCCACGAACTTTAGGGGCTAGCCCCCCCTTTTGAAGTTTTGACCTTGATACTTTCTGACCGATACCCGTATCCATCAAGCCTGAAATTGACCTTTAATGAACGACGTAACAACTCGTGAGGGATTAAGTCAGCACCTGTAGACCTGACGCTGTACCTGGGTAAGAACAGTCCTAACATTGACGAGTCAATGTAGGTACCTGCAGCCTTAATTGATTCTGTATGTATCTATCCTAACTTGACGCATAATTCTATCCTAATTTGAACCGCATGTAGGCGGTATATATCACTAACTTGACGCATGTATGATATCTATCTAAACTTGACACACACAACCACACACACCACACACACACACACACAACCATACCCGGTCATGACTCACGACTTTCCACCGTCCCTTATCGTCTGCTCTTAGCCTTCCTATTGCCTCAAGCCTTCACCTTTACCTGTCCCGGGCTTTGTCATAATTCAAAAATATTAATCACGTGCTTAGGGTATTTTTCAAAGTAGAACTCGACCACCTACCACTTTGGGAAGTACAGGGCATTTAAACGCAAACATGTCCAGCTAAGACCTGAGAAACAGGTTCTTTATTAAAGTCTATCATAACATTTCCAAAATAATCAGATTTATATATATATATATATATCATATATATATAACTATTATATATATATATATATGATATTAATATATAATATATATATTATATTTTTCACTGTTATAACTTATATACTTATTTTATGCATATTAGGTAATATAAATATAAATATCATCTTACCCACTTCCACACAGCTACACCTACACACACACACACACTTGCCAACTTATTACAACACATACAACTATGACGACTTAATACAAACATACACGCACCATAGACACTTACACTCACCCCATAGACACTACACCATCATAGGCCCCTACACTACCACACAGTACACACACCAACACACTTGACACTTATAAACACTATGAACTTATACACAGCATAACACTCTACACTAAGTGCCAAAAAGACACTACACTAGCGCCTAGACACTTAACCACCCAACCATTAGACACTTACATATCCCAAGACACTTACAATGTACACACACACGCACACACAAACTAGGGAATTATTCCAATGGCTCACTATGCACTTAACACGACATACACCACCCAAGACCACTTACACTCACCCATAGACACTTTTACACCCACCATAGCCTTACACTCACACAACAGATACCACACCACACCACTAAGACCATATAACCACTATACAACTGATACACACATAGACACTTACACTCAACCATATACACTTACACTCACCATAGGCACTACACTTCACCCGATAGACACTTACACCCACCCATGGACACTTACACTCACCATAGACACTTACACTCACCCCATAGATGGACACTTACACTCACACACACCAACACCTGATATTTTGCACGGCCTCAGCTTTGATGCCTTCAGCAATGATGCTCAACATTGATGCCAACTTTGAATGCCTTCAGCTTTTGTGCCTCACTGGATGCCTCAACATTTATGACTAGCTTGATGGCACCTATATTGACGGCTCAACTTGATGCTTAAACGTTTGCATGGTTCAGCTTTGATGATGTCTGTATGCTCGTGGATTCATCTTTGATGGACCTATATTGATGGATTCATCTTTGATGGCACGCCATATGTGTTGGTTCAAGCTTTGATGGACAGATTTACTGATGGAACTCAACTTTGATGGTTCCCAATCACCGTAAGGAGTGTCTATCCGATTTGTCCTATGAGATCCTAGGTGTGTCGACGAAGTGCAGGTAAGGCCAGGTGAGGGCCAGGTGAGTGGCCAACGAGTGCCAATGAGTGCCAATGAGTGTCACATAGTGCCAAGTGAGGTGTCAACATAGTTGACCAAACTGAGTGCCCATAGGCCACCCTGCAGGTGCACCCTTTTTTCAAGCCTTTTCTAGCTCCCCTGAGCCGAGAATAGCCCTAAATTGGTGTCACCCCTAGGTCTAAGGATATGAAGTCAAAGGTTATATATTATAAAGTTGCTAGATGCTTCCTAGTAGGTTAGCGTTTCTAGCCTACGCCTGACATTTAGAATAGCCCTGAATATGTGTCTACCCCTAATGTATATGTTCATGAGGTTCGATTGGTGTATATTATAAGCTGCTAGGGTGCCTTTCTTTCTTGCCATTTCTGCACGCCAATCCTACGTCATAGAACAACTATATTGCTGTTCTAACCCTATTGTTATAAGGTAAACGGATCGATTAGGTGTGTATTATGAAGTTCCTAGACGCTTCGCTTTTTCTAGGCACCTTAGAGCCTAATAATTAATTCTCCAAGATTTATATAGATCATGCCAGACGCACGCCAGACACAGTGCACCCGCCGCGTTCCCGCCCGCCGGTTCCCGCCCGCAGGCGCAAATCAGGTAACGGTTACGCGTGAACAATGTGGGTGAACAATTATTGTCCCTAAGTTTATGGATAAAAACTTTTTCTTGGTATAGACTGGCTTAATTAAGTGCGGTCATTCATTTATTCATTTATTAAACATTTTTTATTAAAACATACTTTACAGACCTTAAAACAGTAAAACAGTAAATCATAGCTCAAATACCTAGTAACAGAGGGCATAGTAAGGCTTTGTTTTACTGCTTTACGATTTTTTGCGTCACACTTTGCCATATGTTAAAAATTTATGTTCTTTTAATATTTTTCTCACTATAGTTAATATATGAGATATAAACCTTTAATATGTAATGTAGAAAGAAAAAAACACACAGGTGTCTGTTATATAAACATAAAATGTTTTTACTCCAATTGTACGAAATTTTATTAAAAAACAAATATACTTTACAACCTTTAAAGCAGTAAAACAGTAAATCCAAGAACGGCTGTGGCCTAGCAACAAAGGGATTAAGTAGGGATACGTTTTTACTGCTTTACTGCTTTTACTGCTTTACTGTTACTGCTTTACTGCTTCACGTCATAATTATAACATTATTTTTATATTATTTCTATTATTACTTTTTATTTTATATTATTATATTATATTTTATTATTATTATTTTATTATTATTATTTTTATTATTATTGTTGTTTATTATTTTTATTATTATTATTTTTATTATATTTATAGTATATGTTTAATTATTATTTTATTTTATTTTATTTATTATTATTTATTGTTTATTTTTAATTATTATTTGTATTTATTTTTATATTTTTATTTATTTATTTTTTATTATTTTTATTTTTTATTTTATTTTCTTATTATTTATTTTATTTTTATTTCATTAAATGTAATAAACATTCACCTTAGCAGGGAGATAGCCATCTTAGTCTTAATTTTTTTAGTATTAATAAATAAATAAAAAGTAATAATTTTATAATAAAAGAAAATCATAAATATTAATATTAATTTTAATTGTATTTTTATTATCTATATTTTTTATTATTATTTTATTATATATTTTTATTATGATTATTATAATTCAGTTATTTACTTCATTCCTATTAAATATTTGAACACCACCACACACACAACCAGACACACACACACCACACACACCCACACACTCTCACAGCACACAACACACACACACACACACACAACACACACACACACACCACACACACACACACACCACACACACACACCACTGTCATTTAAAAATATCTCACTTTTTAAAACAATATCAAATAATTTATTTAAAAATTTTATGTTTAATTACACTAACATTTATATTACTCATTCAATCTATAAACTAAAAAATTATTTCAAAGTACTTAAACTTCATAATAAACATTATCTTTGAACTGCATTATTTTTTGATTAAGTTTTCTCTATTGTTTGTACCAATTCTATAGTCAAATTAAAATAATTTTTTTACTATGATCTACGAACTTTTTTTAAAAACAATATATTTACGTACCCTAAAGCGATAAATCAGTAAATCAGTAAGGCAAGAACCTAGCATCCCTCTACACCAAGATATACCACGGTTGTATCTATTGACTAGCTGCTTTACATTCATTTTAGCCCATGTAATAAGTTGGAAATTAGCAAAATAAAAGTTATTCTATGAACATTAACTGTCTTTATACTAAAATTCATTTTTCTAGGTTTTATTTAAATTATATTATATTCACACATTACATCTATTCATATCAATGTTAACTAAAAATATTCAAAGTTTTTTAAATAATATGCGGATTTGCAAATTTGCCTTTCTTCTGTTCCTATTATTATTATATATATATTATATTTTATATATATTATTATTATTATTATTATATATTATTATATTATTATATTATTCATTATTATTATTATATTATTATATTATTTATTATATTATTATTTAGCATCTATGTACTTGACAATCCATACGAGGAAAACACAACAACGCGCATCCTTACATATATGAAATTACCTTTTTCTTGTAAAATGTGTTGAATAACTACTTTAGGGCCCTAAATATTAGGACAAAACCATTTCTTGAACCCCGGTCTGATATAAGCTATGATACCAGGTCAAAAGGTTAATTCCAGTTATAACGAAGAAGTACGAGAATCAAATGTATATTATTTTATAAATAATATTTCAAACTGAAACATGCTGATCGGTAAGATCCTTTAAAAGCAGGTAAGAAGGAAATGCTTTCTTTCTTTAGTGGACGGAGTATCCTTATCTCATATATGACCGCGGCATGTGATTGGTCAGATTATGTTATCGCTGTTGTTTCTTAAGGTATGTTAAGAAACATGTTTTTTCATACCTGAGCCTGGGCTCTCGTTTTATTTTAAACTATATGTATAGTTAGGCTTCATAGAACTTTTATAATTATATACATTCAACTCTTAACATACATGTAAATATTTATTTAATAAGGCAGTTTAAAATAAGATAATAAAACTTTACTATATAATTAGAATTATTTAATCATTAATTAAAAGTTAAACATAATATATCTAGCAAGATTATTAAATATATTTACAATGAGTTTATATTAAATATATATATATATATATATATATATATAAATATAATATAATTATAATATATAATTAAATATATATATATTATATATATATCAATATATATATAATATATATTATATATATATATATATATATATATATTACCCTAAAACATCAAAACTGCTGAGGTCGCAGTATAACTCTGAAGCAATATTATTATATTATAGCACTCCCTACGATTCATTTTTATATGATGTTATGACTATTTCATATTAAAACTTTCTAAATCTTTACAAATGATGCCCAACATTTAATATTATCGATGACTATAGCTTCGTATCTCAGAATACTTCAGTAAAAACACATATGTAAAAGTTTACCCTTCAGATAATCATAGTATATTTAAATTCTGGATCACCTGCGTAAAATACTTTTCCTTCGCCATGTTTCTAAGTTAGATAAATGAATTTCGTACGTCTAAGAACTTAGGAAAGCGATCGATGATGACGGAGGATCATTCGATCGGATTTCTTAATGCGTAGTATTCTTGGATAACATCTAATAAATTACAGTCACCGTCAATTTAGATAACACATATGTTTTCTTCATCTGCATTAACACCCTCCTACGGACCTCTGACATATATTCACTGCTGTAGAGCTGAAATGTAAATCCACATATGCATGTGGTTCAAATACGGCTGTTTTCGATATTTCTCTCCCATATCCTAACTTTCCAATCTTATTGTTGATTGTTTAGAAAATGCTGAGTAAGTTGCTTTCGGTGGTTTTCTTCGCTCTGGAATAACAGTTTTGGAACAGTTTAAAGCTGAGTTTGGTTTAAAGGTATTCTGTATTAAGCCATTCTTGCAAGTGTGATTACATATACAAAGTAATTTATCTGTACTCATGAAAATACGCTAGGAAGGTACCTATTTTAATATGATGAATGGGGTAGCACACGGAAAAATTCAAATCCATTACGGTTTTCTGTTATATTAGAATGAAACCCGCTCCAGGATCTTGATTTCCACTGAAGATAATGTTGTGTATGATGGTATACCTGTTTAAAGTGAATCATTGATATATCACTTATGAAAATTAGAATACTTTTATTTACAATCAGAGAACTGTGCAACCGGCTTAACAGCCAAACGGTGTATGATTTTAAAATGAGTTTGGTCTAAAGTAATAAAAAACACACTTCTCAAATATAAGTTAAAGATCTAAGGTTAATTTTCATCTTAATAAACAGGCATAAGGCTTAGAAATGAAAAAACATTTTTTACATACCTTAAAACAAAAGCGATATAATATTTCTGGACCAATCACAAAGCGCGGTCATAATAGAGAAGGATTTTCCCGGTCCACTACAAGAAAGGAGGCATCCTTCTTACCTGCTGTAAAGGATCTTACCGGATCCCAGCTGTTTTCCGTTTGAAATATATTTATACAATAATAATAATAATGATTCTCGATTCTTGTCGATACTGGAATTACCTTTTGACCGGGTATTAGGCTTAAATCAGCCCGGGGTACAAAAAGGTTTATCCAAATTAGGCTAAAGTAGTTATTGCACCACATTTACAGAAAAAGGTCAGATTTCGCGTATCTGTAAGGAGTGCCTGTGGTGGTGCTATTTGAATCGGACGAGGGGTCGGGAACGTCTGATGATAATTTAAATAATAATAATAATAATAATATAATAATAATAATAAGTAATAATAGATGAATAATAATAATGAATAATATAATAATTAATAATAATAATAATAATAATAATAAAATATTAATAATAATATAAAGATAATAATAATAAGAATAATTAAAATAAGGCAATCCGCGCTAGTTAAAAACACTAGTTGCAAATATTTTAGTTAACATTCAACTGAATATGTAAATGTAGTGAATAATCTGTTTATTTAAATAAAAAACCTAGAATGATTTTATTAAATACATGTTATGCTAGCAGAGAAAAATATTCTTGCCTATTTTCCAGACTTATTACATGGCTAAAAGATATGTAAGCAAGTAATTTCAAGTAGTAATTCAGATTATTCCGTGGTATAGTGGTTGTAGAGGATGCTAGGTCATTCTTACTGAATTACTTGATTTATTGCCATTTTGTAAATATTATGTTTTTAATAAAATTTCATAAAATGTTAGTAAAAGAAATTATTTTAAAACTTAATAGTTATAAAATTATAAACAAAAAGTATTAACAGTTATTAATAATAGATAAATCTTGTTCAAATAATGATTTTATAGAGTTAAGAAAACTTTGAATAATCTTAGTTATAAATTGGAATTGGTATATAAATGTACGTAGTCGTAGAATTAAACATAAATGTTTTAATAAATTATTTGATATGTTTAAACAGTGAATATTTTAATGAACAGGGTGGTGTGTTGTTTTTGTTTTGTTGTGTGTGTGTGTGTTTGATGTGTGTGTGTGTGTGTGTGTGTGTGTGAGGTGTGTGTGTGTGTAAATTTAAATCTTTAATTGCATGAAGGAAAAAAAGGTAAGTATTTATATTAGTAGTTAAAAAATAATAATAATAAAAATATAATAATAATATAATAAAAATAATAAAAAAAAAATAATTAAAAGGAGAATAATGTCTAATAAATTTAATAATAATAAAAGATAAAAATAGATATATAATAAAAAATAAAAATATAATCATAAAAATAGAAAATCCATTAAAAATCTAAATTTAAAGCCAAAAATTTAAAATTAAAAATAAAATAAAAAAATAATAATAATAATAAAAATAAAAATAAAAAAAATGATAAACTTAATATATTCAAATAATAAAAAAAATAAGTAAAAATCAAAATAATAAAAAAAACTAAAGGAAAAAATAATAATAAATAAATAAAATTAAAATTATGAAAAATAACAATAAAAAATAAAAATAATAATAAAAAATAATAAAATATTGTGATGATATCACAACAATTGCAGTTTAAAGCAGTAAAGCGAGTAAAGCAGTAAAGCAAGAAAGCCAGTAAATCAGTAAAAGCAGTAAAACATAATCCCTCTAATCCCTTTGTTGCTAGTCAACAGCGTTTACTGCTTTACTGCTTTTACTGCTTTAAGGTGTAAAGATAATGTTGTTTATAAAAATTTCGTATACAATTGTAGCTAAAAATATTTATGTTATATAACAGAACACTCTGTGTGTTTTCTTCTTACGATTACAATTTTAAAAAATTTCAAAATAGTAAGTTTAAAAACCAAAAAGGTATGTAATGTATGACATTATGTTAATAAATATATGATGATAAAAGCAGATTAGCAAGTAAATCAGTAAGCAATTAACAAAAGCCATACTAATCCCTCTGTATGCTAAGGCAAATTGAGCTAATTGATTTTACTTGTAATTTACGAAGCTATTAGGAAAATACATGTAGATTAATGTTTTTAATTAAATGTTTAAGATATGAAATAAAAATGAATGACTCATAGTATAATTTGAAAATAATTCTTTACAAAGTTTACATTTGATAGTCACAAACTATGAGAATATTTACTTGTTCACGCGGGTAACGTTACGCTGAAATATTGGCCGCCTTGCGGCGCACGCGGCGGCGGAACACCGGCGTGGTGCCCCTGTGGTCTGCGTGTGGTTCTGCATGATCTAGTAATAAATCGAAGAGGAATTCAATTATTATGGCCTGCTAGACGGTAGCATAGAAAAAGGATAGCGTATATAACTAGCAAACTAATAATACACACCAATCGAATACGCGAGTTTACCTTCCTATAACATAGAGATTAGGACAGCCACATATAATAGTAGAGGTTGTTTTGATAGACGTACACAATCACGGACGTGCTAAGAAAAAGAAGAAAAAAAGACCACGCAAACCAAAAAACAAGTAAAACCACACAACAACAACACGAACACAAGCAAGCTAAGAAAGGAAACACCTCCAAGCGTTAAAAATAAATAACCTACACCAGATCCAAATCCTCATACCAATAAAACATAAGGAACGTAGACACCAAAAATAATTAGGATAAATTCTAGTGATCAGGTATGCTAAGGAAAAGCTACCATAACTGAGAGAGCATCCGGCCACTAAAAATATAATATACACACCATTAACGATCGTTCCTCATACCTTATTAAACCTAGGGTAGACACCAATAATTAGGGCCTAATTCTAGGCCGTTCAGGAGGGCTAAGGAAAAGGCTTGAAAAAAAGTAAGGCCACTCAGGTTGCACTATAGTGCACTCAGTTGCACAATATAGCACGTCAAGCTGTTTGCACTTATGTGGCACTAACCATCGTTAGCACTCAATTGCCACCTCGTTGCACTCTACACTGGCAACTCACCTGGCATCAGTCTGACACACCTAGAAATCTCAGATAGGACACCGCTAGACACGTCCTTACCGTGAGTGGGTAAACAATCAAAGATCGTGACGTCAATCAATAAACATCTATCATACAAAGCTGACAACAATATACTAGAGATGACCAAAAATCCAAGAATGCCAACCACTCCAACTCAAATAGGCTGCCACTCCACCAGAAATTGAAAATCATCGAGATGCCCTCGTATCAAAAGAACCTAACAAAGTAAAGATTAGAGCATCAAAGAATTGAGACCGTCATAATATCCGTGCCCATCCAAAGCCTGATGACCAGTACAATAACCCAGCTGGGCATTATAGCTGAGGCAATCAAAGCTGAAACGGCATCAAAAGTTGAGGACAAATCAAAAGTTGAGGAATACAAAGCTGAAGCATACAAAGATGAAGGCTAAAAATATAAGAGTGGATGTGTGTGTTAGTGTGAGAATGTAGATAAATATAATGAAGTGAGTATAAGCTGGTACTAAATCGGAGTGAGTGTTAAAGTGTAATATTGGGTGGGTGTAAAAGTGCTCTAAATGGTGAGTGTAAGTGAATATGGGTGAGTGTAGGCACGACTGATCTCATGCACACATTAGTGTAAAGTGCATATCAATGTGTAAGATACTCAACTAGTAGATCCTCAGTAGTCTTACTAAGTCTCCTAGAGTGTGTGTGGAGATATAGATTTGTGACGTGTTCCAAGGGATCATACGAGTGGTACCGCTGTAAGTGTATCATGGCGTACAGTAGTAAGTGTCGAGGCGCGTGAGGTGCTATGGTGTGTATAAGTGTCAATACCCATATGACCTGCCTGTATAGTAGCACATGAGGCTGTGTGTGCTCCACCCCCCCCCCCCACCCTCGCTGCCTGTGTGTGCTCTGCTGATTGCTCGTGTATGTGTCATACGGATGTACGACTGTGACCCTCCGATATATTCAGCTCCCCTACCCTACCCATACCACAATAATACAATATCTAGGCTCTAAACTAACCTTAATCAACAAATCACCATTATATAATACCCTAACTCCTTAAAAGATATAATTAACGTAAATAATAAATAATATATAAAATATATATATATAGATATATATAAATATATAATAGATAAGTACCAATACTAACATATCCACACTGTATGCCACTATAACGCTCATGATCCCACATAATAATATACTATAACTAAACTCCATCATATAGATACTAGCACGTAAACTTAACAATACCGACGAGAATCGACGGTAGCTTCTCACCATCCATCCAACCACGACCAATGATACTATTAAATAATGATATAAAATATCAAAATTCTATATAATATATATATTAAATCTGCGTATTTAATTTGTGAAATGTTATATAGACTTTTTAAATCACAAAGATACCCTATTTCTCACGGTCTTAGGCTATGGACCTTCATGAAAGTTTACAAATCACCACAAATTGAATATACACCTTCCACCAACAATCTATAGGATGTCGAGTTTCTATCATTATACTAAGACGGAATGAATATAAATTTTGAATTATTGACCCAAAGCCACGAGGACAGGTAAGCATGTAAGGCCTTGAGGACAACTTAAGGACGGCTAAGAGCAGACGAGAAGGGGACGGGGGAAAGTCGCTGATCATGACCGGGGGTAGTGTTGTGATGTGTGATGTGTGTGGTGTTTGGAAAATCCAGCATACTAAAATGTGTAGTGTGGTGTGTGAGATGTTGTGTTAAGTTAGGATAGGATACATAATAGCGCGTCAAAGTTAGGATAATACAACATACATGCGTTCAAGTTAGGATAGGAATACCATAACATGCGTTTCAAGTTAGATAAGACATACAAGGAACTCATATTAGGCAGGACCTACGATTGGACCTCATTGTTAGGACAGCTTCACCTACCGTTAAGGATTACAAGCGCCAGGTACCTGACAAGAGAGTGACTCGACTTAATCCCTCAACGAAAACCTTCAGAAAGGTACAAAAAATCAGGCCTGTTGATACGAGAAGTAGCAATCAACGGATAAAAAGAAATCCATCAAGGTCAAAAACACCAAAAAAGGGGACAATAAGCCCCCTAAAAGTAGGGTCAAAAGACTGAGGGGCCCAAACACCTACAGGGGAGGACATACGACGTAGCTACGCAACACTCTGCCAAACCCCTTCTGCTTACGTAAGCGAGGAGATGCACAAAAATCTGGGTGAAAAACAAAAAGACGTACCTGTAGCCAAAATCCTAGAGTATATAATATAAGTACACATTGTGGAGCAGACATCATTGAACCTTGTTTACTACGCAACAATTAAACACGCATACATCATACATATTTAAACAACACCATCATCAAATTAGCCAATCTCTACATACCTTATGGTCACAGAAAAATCCTAACAATCCCAAACTAATCACCCCGAAATCCAGTCAAACTTATATAAACAAAAAACTCCCTCCGAAAACTTGCAGACCATTTACACCAAACAATCTAAACCACTAACCAAATAAAACTAACCTAAACACTCAGATCTCTACATCGTGCAATAACCACTAGACACTACTAACAGAGTTTACAGAATACCTAACAAAACACATCTTCACGCATAATAATAAAGATCAACCTGGCAGATTAATCAAAATAACGTAAACAACGTCAAACAGACACACAACACCCCTACCCTCACAACGATATACACCCGATCACTTGCCAGAAAACTCCCTCCCTTCCTCGAAACAAAACAACAACCAAGTCAGAAACAGCCCCTAACGCAAAACGTACTCTACGCTAATATCTCCACGATGAAACCAAAAACTCTCAACCCATTATAGCCAGTTAACAAAAAAAACAAGCTCAAAAAAAAACTTCCCTCAGACTCAACAATCTCCACCTCCTTATTACAGAACCACACATGATATATACAGAGGACAAATCCAAAACCCTTTAAAACAATTACACCCGAACAACCGACGACCAATGCACCAACCTCAACTCATACTCACGACCCTAGAAACACACCCAATAAGAGCGGCAACAAGCAACTTCCTCCTCATCACAGCCACAATCTATAACAAATCCTGGAAAAAACTCACCGTGATTATCACCCCCATCTGGAAACAAAGCATTCGCTCTATCCAAAATTGAAATCCCAAAAATGATCCCACAATGTCCATCGCTCATCTCTCTCAT
>JABUQX010064379.1:0-42347 GCA_015478945.1 Trachelipus rathkii | reverse complement strand
GTGCCCTACAAGCAACGTCTACTATCAAGCGCTTGTACAGATCTATGGATGATTTGGTACTCGTGTGGGAATCTGAAGGAGAGTTTGCGAGGATTGGTAGAGCGGTTTGGCAGGGTAATGTAAAAGGCAGGGGTTGAAAAGTAAACGTAGATAAGAGTAGAGGTTATGGTTGTGAGTGAGGACAGTCCTCAGTGTGAAGTTATGTTTAATGATGAGCAGCTGAGCAAGTGTCTGCAGTTTAAATCTATTTTCGGGTCATTGTGTTGGATGGAAGGAACGGACGATGCAGGTGTAGTAAGGAAGTTGTGCAAGTGCAGGCAAACGTTGGCTGGTGCAAATTAATCGTTGGTGAACTGTAAAGGGACTAATTTTTTTGAGTGAGCTAGGGTCTTACGTGCGGTATGTTGTTACCTGTGTTACTTGTATGGGTAGTGAGACTATGTACTGGGAAATGAAAAGTCATATGATCTGACAAGTTCAATGTGTTAAGATAGACAATCTTAAGGAGCATGCTACTTGTGAAAAGAATTAATAAAGGGAGGAGAACGTTTTAGAGAGTCGTGTGGTGTGAAGGAAAGGGGTAAATGAGAGAATGAATGAAAGTATGGAGAGAACAGAGAGATCATGGTGGGAAGAGAATTAAAGTAGTTTGGTTAGCAGATGTTAGTGGAGAGGTGTGTTGGGAACCGACCGGCTGGGAGACCAAAGAGAAAGGTGATTGAGTCGGTGAACGAACTGTTCTGAAGGAGAGAAATGGAAGTTTGGCAGAGGCTAGAATAAATGCATAATAGGAGGAGAATGGCGGGTTTTGGTATGGGGCATGGTTGTGGTCACCTGGGCCAGGGATGAACCCTTACTATTGACGATTTACCAAGTGGGGGTTCCTCGCGGTCCATGTGCTCTAGGTGTGCGATTCTTCTGTCTGTGAGACGAGCCTCCTCACTATTAAATGGTAGAGTGCGGTAAGGCTGGGCTTTCTTTTCGCGTTTGGTCATGTTCTCCTACTGCTTTCTTTTTCCGATGCTTGTACAGGCACTTACCCCAATCGTGGGCAAGAAGAATGGAAGAAAGGAAAGAAAGAGAATTATAATATATATATATTATAATATATATATATAATATATATATATAAACTTATTACTATATATATATACATATATATATATAATATTATAATAATATATATATATTAGTAATATATATTTATATATATATAATATTATAGATATATATAATAAGCATATAAAATATAATAAAATATATACCTTTTCTTTCTTTCTTTCTTCACCTTCCTCTTTGCCCAAAGATTGGGGGAAGGTGCTGTACAAGCATCGAAAAGAAAAGTCAGTAGGAGAACATGACAACGTCGAAAAGAAAAGCTCAGCCTTACCGCCCCCTCTGTCCAGTTAGATTAGTGAGAGCGTCTGTCACATTGACAGAAAATCCACCTAGATGCATCATGGGAACCGCGACGGCATCCACTCACTTATGCGTATAATCGTCAATGTAGGGGTCATCCCTGGCCCAGGTAAGCCACAACAACATGCCCACCATAACAAAACCCGCATCCTTCCTATCATGCACGACTTTCATTCCGCTCTGCGCAACTCACTTTCGTCTCCAATCTGCAGACAATTCGTTCACCGCATTAAAAATACAAATCCACATTTCATTCTTCGGTCTTCCGCCGGTCGGCTCCCAACACAACTCAACACTATATACATCCCTGCGGTTCACTACAAACCTAACTATACATTCATACCTTCCACTGACAAACCATCTCAACATACTTTCATTTAGTTCTTTCATTTACCCTTTCTTCAACTACACACTCTCTAATACGTTCATTTCCTCTCTTATCAATTCTTCGTCACACTAGCAACCCTAACGATTGCCATCCATTCTGAACACATTGAAAGCTTTAGATCTATACTTCTTATTCTCAGACTACTAGTCTCCACTACCATACAATCAACAGGTAACAACACTACCTCAATCCGTAAGACCTAGGCAACACTCAATGCGACTTAGTCCCTTTGCATCTCCCCCAAAGGAATAATTGCACCGCCCACTCTTCCTTGCCATCTCACAACTTTTCCTACTACACTCTGGCATCATCGTTCGCTTCTCATCCAACATATACCCTATAAAGTTTAAACTCAGATCACTTGTTTCTAGCTTGCTCACCTATCCTAACATAATTCATCACTGATATGTCTCACTCACAACAATAACTTAACTCTTATCCACGTTTTACTTTCAACCCTTCCTATTCAAGCCACACACGCTGCCTAATTTCACTTATTTCAATCATTTCACAACATCTCCTCAGAGTTCTCGGCAAAAGAGGTTTATCGATACAGTGGTTTTATAATAAAGGGTAATGGGACCTCCAACACTTCACTCCATATCTCCACCATTCTTACACCATTTCTCTGGCCCATCCCACTCTAAATCAATCTTTCATAACCTCCAGTCCATTAATACCAAATTGATATAACCAAGGATACATTAACACACCTCTGTCTTACTAACCCACGCTACTTAAATCTAAACCAAATCACCATTGACACATCTCTATCTACTTGACACAACTTATTCGCTCTCAACCTATTCGTCTACTCCATACATACTTTTGATCTCATTCAGAAGCCTACCATCCAACCCTATATAAATAACACCTGCCATACCCACCACGCTTAACGCCTATTAACTTTATCCAACAACGCTCGTGCAAATCCATAAAAATCTAATACCACATTTATTCGTTCCTTCGTATCCTCCCCCTTATTTGCTCGAAGTCATTGTTTCAATGTAAAGATTTGATCAACACATATTCTCTCCCTACCCACTCTAACGCACCTAGTTCTTCAACTATCTTCCTCTCAGTCACTCGACGCAGCTCTTTCGATCCAATTACCAGCATAATACCCTTCCCTACAACACTCATAGAACTTATTTCCTATATCTACGTTCCCATCTTTTCCACTTCACTTAATTACAAGGGTACTACTTACCTACGCTCCCCTCCATAATCCCTTATGGAAGTATAACTCACTCCCATTAAAAACGCTTTATATTACACTAAATCAACTTTCCAAAAATTCCAATCAAAATCACCATCTCGCCTCCGCCTCTTCGATCAATCTTCTCACTAGTAAATTTCCATCTTAAAGCTGCAATTTACACATTCTTCAAAGACTCTCAACTTCTCAACTCCTTAAAAAAAACCAACAGTCATCATCCTCAACTTTATAATAACCTCATCCATAATAACTTATATCCTATCTTGCACCATCAAGAAATTACTCGCACACAATTACACATAAGAATCATCATTACTTAGTAATGTTAACGTGCAGATTTTTCGAAGTGATTCTTTTTAAAATCCACACTCTATCATCGCATATTCATCAGCTTACAAAAAGCCATCCATACCAACTATTCATTATATTCTAAGCAGATTCCACTATCTCATTCTTACCTCTCGCGCTTCACTTCCCAGAAGAGACTTCCTATTTCTTGTATGTCCTTCAGTCTATACCTCCTTCCAACTGTGTCATTTACTTCTTGTTTCCTCCTACCGTAGTACACCTTTTAGCGTGTATTTCCTTTTTCTCCTTTATATTCCAAGCTCTTCTTTTGATTTTTCATCGTTTGCTTTGAGTAGCATTCAACAGCTACTTTAATTTACTGCTTTAACGTTCCATCACCTTTGCATTCCACATTGCGCATGTTAACATTCTCCTTTATCTACTTTAGCACATCCACACACACTTCCCTTTGCACTACTAAAATTGCTTCCTTCATTTGCCGCCAGAGGGATTTGCTAATAGTATCAACTTGTTTCACATCAACTAAGTTCTAAATTTTCCTCAACTCTGACAATATCCACTATATTATCATTGCTTGTTAATATTAGATCCAATTTTACCTGCTTCCTTTCGTATCACTTCCTCTCCATCCAAGCCCTCCGAACTTAATTTTTACATAGCACAACATAAAATCAGAATAATCCCATTCTAAACCTTTAACTATTATTAAGCATCCCACACATACTATCAACCATCATCCTTCACCAACACTAATCAATCATAAACTTTTCACCTTCGATACCATCATACTACTACACTAACTCTTAGAACCACTTATGGATATGTGGATTAATGTGAAGAACAAATTAAACTTGCACAACATCAATCACTCTTCCTACATTCTCATTTTCTCCGCCCCCAAACACACTTGTTATATCATCCCCTTTTTGATCACCTATCCAACCATTACAGGTACCCCAAAACTATAATCCTGAAGCTCTAACTCACCCATCCAACAACTTCATTCAATTATGCCTCAAATAAATCGTACCTCGTCTTTCAACGATTCCCTACCTCAAGATGGACGCATAGTCACAACCACACATACCTTGACCTTGTTCAAAACCTTAATTCTAACCATTAGAATTCTAGGACTCACACAATAAAAGTCTACCATAGCTTGCATACATCAGGTCCACTCATATCAAACAATTGCAACTCTTCTCTTCCTCTCTCATTCTCTGTCCACACCAGCACGCACACATTTCAGACCACACATCACACCACTTAGTTTCACCTTTTCTTTCATCTTGTTCAAACGTCGCACAGGAGCATAATCAAATTTTGCCCTTTCTCAGATACATCCATCTCACCTCTCTGCTGCTTCTCCTCAACAATTTAATTCCTCCTGACATTCACTGTACCAACATAAGCGATTCATACACAACTTATCAAGCCGAAAGGAATTAGAAGGTCGTTTTACGAGGCGATCAAATCGACCTTAAGTCAAAAATACGAAAGACAATGCATTAGAGCATATCTGGCAAAAAGAAAATAAGATAGGTTATGTAAGTATATCAGACTAACACAACACCGAACCAATACGCCCCTTCAGTCCAGAACTTCTAACAAAACGACATGACAGTGAACATATTCGAGTTGAGATTAAAAAAATCTCTCTCTCACCCGCATCACAGGGACTATGAGTGAGTAGGAAGATGTCTGTAAGGTTATCGTAGAAGTAGGGAATGTGTGTAAACTTATTAACTCAATGTGTATATGATATGTGATAAATATAGAAATGAGTAAGATAATTATCGTTTGCCTTGGAGGATGAGGTCGATGTGAAGATGATATTGAACGCAAAGAGACAAGAAAGGCCACCAATTAAAAAAAAAAAAAAAAATAATAATCGGACGCAGTATTGTTCATCAGTTTTCGAGTATAGCGTGTATCTCTCTCCTAATCTGAAACTGGTAGCTTTAAAAACTACTTGTTTTGAGCAGGTCATGTTTTTTGGCGACCGTGACCTGGCTAACATCCCGCTGGTTACCCGACAAATCTCGGTTGTTGTTAAACCATCAGAACGCGTACGTCCATACGTCTTCGAATCCCGCCGAACGAAGAGTAAAATCTTCTGTCACCATTTCATAATCTATATAAGTGGGCGGCCACACTCAGGACCTTTCGACGTACACTCAAGCTTATTGGACAATGAGCAAACCTCGGGTCTTTAAAAACTACGTTTGCAGCGTCTTTTTGGGAGTGGATGCCTAGTGGGTTTTTAGATGCATCCGGTTGTTGTTAAAATCAGCAACCGCGGAGTCCAACGATTCGAATACCGCTGGGACGCAAGTAGTGAAATCTTCTGTGACTCATCTCGATTTTTATATTATATATAATAACTATATATATTATATATATTAATATATATATATAATATATTAATAATATTTATATATATATAATATATTATTAAATTATAATATATAATATATATATATATACTATCATATATATATTTATCATAATTTTTACAATTAATTATTTAAATAATCACCACATTAACTTTGATTTAACTACCGTTTACAGCTCCGAAACGACATCGGTGAGTAGCGAAACAAGTTTTGGTTCAAATGCGATGAATGAAAGTTCTTCATCATCAACTTCTACACTAAAGAGGTCAAAAATCCCTAACTTTATGAGAGCTTCAAAACGAAGCAAAAAAAATAATAGTTAATAAGAAATTTTTACCTTAATTCCATTTTTTTTTTATGCTGTAAATAGGAGTATATCTATTTTTGATTGGCATTCGTTTTATATCTTAATTCTAGTATTAACTGCACAGTATTAATATATGTTTCCAAATGGTTATCCTTGACATTTGTTGTAATAAATATATCTTTTTATAATTAATTTTCTGTAAAAATAAATATAAAATTAAGCTACTTTGTTTTTATAACCCGAGGGGTGAGCTTATTTGGTGGTGTGGCTCCTCCCAAAAAGATCCTTTAAACCGGCTCTGCAGCCTTGGTTATAAATGATTATATAAAAGATACTGAAAATGAAAAACAAGAAACCACTGGCATTTTATCACTTCGGGTTTGATTTCATGCTCCATAGCCTTGAAGCCAAACTAGATTTTTAATTCTCAAGGTGCAACGTCCATATTTTAACCAGGTGGTTCAGATGCCCAATTTTTACCCATCAATATAAATGAAGTGCTAAAGTGATTTTAAGAAAGCAAAGGTCTCTCTCTCTCTCTCTCTCTCACTCACACACTCATATATATAACCTCACATAAGAGTTCCTAACACATAAGATAGTAAATTCGAAGGATTTTAAGAAAGCAAAGGTTTCTCTCTCTCTCTCTCTCACACACACACACACATATATATAACCTCACATAAGTTCAGGAATGGAATCAACTATGCCGTTATAGGCGATATCAAAAAGCAAGACGCTGAGAACATTTCCCTTGGGAACTCCCTCATCCAACACAAAGGAGTGAGATAAAACTGAAGAGCAGAGAACTCTAATAGTTCTATTAGTAAGAAGTTGAGTGATAAACTGGCAAGTGACCTCTAAGCCCAAGTGAGTGTATATTTGAGAAGGATAGTCGTCCTCCAGACTTCTCCCAAGTTCAAAAACATCTCCAGTTGGAGATATTGGAGAAGGCCTCACGAATGTCATGGTCATGGCAAAGCAATATATCCATTACTGATGCGATTGTTCTGGAATCCGAATTGGAAATCGGAGCAGGCATTAGACCTTGCAACACCGGAATGAGACGCCCAGACATCATGTTTTCAAGAAGCTTCAAAAGTATGGCATGAGAGGGAAATTGGTCGCTGTTTATCAGGGACATGGGGGTCTTTACCTGGCTTATTGAAGAGAACCAAATACTCGTCACCTACAATGAGGGAAAAACATTCACTATCCATTTTAGATTATAAGGTCCAGTAAGAAGGCTAAAGCTGTTGGATATAGGTGCCTGAGCATCAAGAAAGAGATGTCATCTTTTCATTTTGATAGGGTTGTCTGGGAATCGAATAGAGCTAAAAGGCGGTTGTAGTGAAAAGTTCTCACCTTTTGTGTGAAAAGTCCGGAAGTGACTTTGTATTGCGGATTGTTTGAAAAGTCCTCGTTTAGTTAGAAACACTGGGACATTTCGCATAATTGTAGCCAAGAACATTAGTGACAGGTGCTGGGGCAGAAAGTGTATCGGAAATGCTAACGTCAAAACGAAACACGATGGGAGGCGGAAACCTTTTGGAACGTTTAGAAATTTTCTGCACAACCCTCCACACCGAAGACATGTGAGTTTCAAAGCTAACTCCTGGTACATAAGATCGAAAGTACTGCTTGAGAGTGAGACGGCTAATGCAGCGAAATCGTGCAACAGCCACTTTATATATTATTTTGTTATTCACAGTCGGATGGTTATCGCAAATCAAATCAGAGAGAATGGAACTTTATGACCGTTTAGCTGCCTAAATCAGGATGGAACGATTTTTTTTATAATGGCCACAATAATGTTTTCTGTGTAGAGGACAGCTTCTAATGCGTTGCTCAGTTTTATATAACTATATTAAATTACAGTGGTAAATCAACTTCAGACGGGGTACCAGGTGAACCATTCGTAAACATAAAGGTATCTTTGAGAAACGAGTACGTCTCCAAGGAATATCATTTTGTTGTCGTCCTCAATTGCGCACCTGGAATAAAGATAGTTCACCAGGCGACCTGGTGCCCTGGGATGGGAAAATGCCTCCAGGCAAAGGGGAGTGGGATTCGTGAAGCGAACCACATTGTGCATTAGTTCACCTATTTGGGCATCAGAGATCAGAGGCCTTGTTGGAGCCTTGGTTAGAAGTGACTAGGAGGGGGGGTTCAGGTGGGGAACCCGTCGAAAGATGGTGCTCGCTTTTCTTTAAAATTGTTAATTTAGTTTAAGTGTATTAATAGAGAAAAACACACGAAAAACTACAACTCCTCAATATAAAATTAGGAATAAAACTAATGAAATATAAGCATAATATTTCAAGGCAAAATGAACCGAAAATATAAAATAAAACTATATTAGGGGGGTGTGCTCGCCCTCGTGCACTAGGTTCAAGCACCAAACCCCTAATCTGCCACCGAAACCTCACACCTTGGAAGGGGACTGTGGTTGTGACCTGGTGGCTTAACTCCCCGAATAACCGCTCTTGGTCCCCAGATGTTAATCGTTCACCTAAACAGAACGAAACGTGATGCTCAAGGTTATTCACCTAATTACAGGACGGCTTTCTCATTTTTTAGACAAGGTTCGGGTCCCCTATAATAAGAGGCCTGCTCAAAGGCAAAATAGACCAGTTTATAAGCTGTATCTTCAATCAAGGGGAGCGTAGAACGGGAAGTGCCGTCGACAGTGTAGAGACGGACACCAAGAAGGGTGACAGGAAGTGAGAATACGCCCACAGGGTGAGCTTGGAAATACGAACTTGTATATAAACATAGTTTACGAACGAGTAAAATTAGAATAATCAGTCCAAAGATATAAAATAAATTGGCATTAGAAACCAGAAAATAAAACTTCGGAAAACAATCAACTTTTATGCAAGAGAAGTAGAGATCAGAGTAGAAAGAAAACTCGTTTCATTTGGATTGGATAAAGTACTTTTTCAGTAACCAAGTTGTTGGTTTTTGGAATGGTTTACCTCAGGATAAAGTTTATTACTAGTTCACTAGCTTGCACCGTTTGAAAATAGGTAAGATAAATATATGGTTAGAGTATTGAATAGTGTTTTATTCTTTTTTATTTGCATTTCATTTGAAGGCAACATTTTTTTATACGCTGACTTATTTTTGGTTCTATATTCATATAAATCTTAATATAGTTTAAGCAGCGAATTTTATAAAAATAAAGTAACGGAAGATTTTTTTTTTTTTTTTTTTTTTATTGACAAATTTAACATGCATTATTTTCAATTTATATTCCTGGGTTTACTGGGTCCTTCCTTTAACCTTAAGTAGTGTCATAAATTTAAGACAGATGCAAAATGCATAGGAAATTGTGGCAAAGCCTAGGTTTTAAATTAGTTGAAATAATATTTAAAAGCAGACTATTGGGGATCGTTTTATATTCGGTTTTAAAAAGTGATATATAAGTACAATTGTGAATATACATTAGCCTACCTGAATTTGTTGTTTCAAAGATTTTTTGCTCCTTGAATAAGAATTTGGATATCCTTAGAATAAACTCGCCTATGGCTTTTGAACCTAGCAGCTGAAAATCTTAGTTAGGGTAAAATTGATTGGTGAGAAGGTAACTATATTTAGTGGTAATTTGATAGTTAAAAATATTTGAAAAGAAATGAAAGAAAATTGTTACTTCTTAACTTTACATTTGATTATTTTTGTTTTCACAAGCACGAACTGTAATACGGACGGATTTTTGAATTGAATGTGATGCTGCCCAAAAATTTTCAAATCACTCTGCCTAAATTTATATTAACAGGACAAAAAAAGCAATTCCACTAAACTAAAATACTGAATATAGATAGAGTGTATATCAAAATAAAATACTATATCCTAAAATAAAATACTAAAATGAGCAAAAATAGAAGATAATATGAATTATTGAAAGTATATAATAGTTTTTATAGCCTCCCACTAGAGTTGCAATGAAAACCATTCAGGCCCGGACTGGCAAAATTTTTACAAATCAGAAAAATTCCTGCGAAGGAATTCTTCGAAACTGACGAGCAGGCCTAGTCTAAGAGGTGCTTTCTTGATGAAGAGCGGAGCAATTTTGATTCTGTGAGAGTCAATTGAGGTGAATATACCTGAAGTTGGAGGTATGTAATCGTACATAGCAGTATCAACTATATACTTTGAATAAAACTGAATTTGCATTTGATTGATCAACATTGATCTAGTATTTTCATTGTTGTTGACCATCTGAATTGGAAGGGAGATCACTGCTTGCTTCAGCATCAGTTTCTCCACTGGAGACAGAGTGGTAATAGATAACTCCAATGGTAGAGATGACAAATAGAATAATGACAGGTTTGTCCATCTCCCTTTTTTATAACACACTCCTGATCTAATTGTAATCACCAACAATGACTTCCAAAACTCTACCCAAAAGCCAGAAAGGTCTAGGTTTATTAGTGTAGTTGTATCAGGAACTATATCTCCAACCTTAATTCGGTTGGGTCCAATCTGACTGATAGAGATTTCTAGCTAGTCTGGCGCAATTTAATAGGTAAGACTCATACCCTAATTCCCTGAAAGTCTCAAAACTTCCTCAGCAGTTAGGAGTTATGGACTAAGTCTTTGTGACGGAGAAGTATTTTCATCATGGGGTGGAAAACTTATTAATATGAGGTTTGAATGCCATAAGGCTTCAAAAAGGAATTTGCAGCAATAACTTCCAATTCATGATCTGATGACCTATGCGTTTAAGGTCTTGAATGGACTAACATTTGATATTTGAATACTTTAAGCAGTTGAAAGATTAGGTAAGTTTTTACTTGAATTAGTTTTATCAGAGACATCCCATTAACGTTCGTTCATTCTCATCCCCAACTGATCCCACCCAACTGGAATAGACTGGAATCTTGTAATGTTTGATGTTTGATGCAGTGTTCGAGACATATTTGAAGACAAAGATTTTAACAGTATATTTCCACCTTTTTGAAATTCCTGGCATTATCCGAGTACAAATTGGACGGTATGCATATAATTTTGTGAAACGTTTGAATGAAATGTAAAAAGTATTCGTGGACATATCTGGCAGGAACAATTCAACATGAGATAGCTCTGATATTTAAGACATGAAAATTATAGATTACATTTTTGAAATTCCTATATCATTAACTTTAAACGAGATGCCCTGTAAAAGTCCACACCAGTATGCATCAACAAGGACGCACAAAATGTACCTATGATAAGGAAAGATATATCCATTTTTGGAATATTTAAAAGGGTATACTGTTAAATTTTTTGCATTCTATACAGTCTGACAAAACATTCTTTTACAGCCTGCCTGGCCTTGGAAATCCAGAAGCCATGAGCTCTGATGAAGTTGATAGTTATTAGTGTTTGAACCAAGTGTTGACAATCTTGATGAAAGTCTATTATTATTTAATTTAGTGAGATGAACATCCTTGCAAAGAAGAATTGGATTTATCACATCATCAATTAATAAAAGGTCTTGAGCAATTCTACTTTGGATCGGATTAGGCCTTTATCATCTATGAATAAGTTAAGTTGATGACCAGCGGGGAGATTTATCCTTTGTTAGGATTTTGGGAAATAATATCTCGCTTAGAAAACAATGCTGCTTTGCATTATTCTTCACCAATAGATTTGGGCATTTCTGATCACAAATCATGTCATGCGCACGTGCTTTCGCTTATACTCGTTGCTAATGAATTTGATATTTTTGAAGTTAACTTATAAAGCCTATGCACACTTGAGAAATCTTTAAATTGTAATAAGACTGAGTAGCTACCACAGATGTGTTACACTGTAAAGTCTTCCTTATTGGCCTCAGACAAACATTAAGTTTACTAATAGGCCATTGAGAATGATCTAGGAAAATCCAAGAAGGACCCTTTAACAGAAATGGCGAATTTTGAAAGAAAAAAATAGAAGTTGTAACACCTCCGGTAATCAGATCTGCTGGGTTTTCCAGCAGTATTGATGTAAGCATAAGAAATGGAAACTTTGTACTCTTGCTCAACTGGATTTTTGATGATTTAATAAATTTCTTTGAGCCTATTGTTAACAAAATATTTTTATTTATTTGCCTTGAAAAACAGTCAACAATGAAGAAGTTCAGTTGGAGAAGGTCTAAGGTAGGAATCAACGATTAAACATTTTGAAATAAAGATATCTTGATTTGATAAACTTGAAAAATAAGAACACAGACCAACAACTCTAATGAGGGCAAAGCCCTAGATTTAAGAGGGGCCACCTTGGCCTTGATGAATATTAAATTAGAACTTGACCTTACTATAAACGACAAACCATAACCAAGATGAAGAAGCATCACAAAATACGAATAAAGAGTTTGAGAGAGAAGGTGAGAAAGCACACCTCTCCAATTTACAAATATTATGTATTTATTTAGAATCTGAAATAGTGAAGACAGGAAACTAAACATCAGCAAGGGACCTTTTCCATCCCAATCGAGACCTAATTAACCATAAAATTCATAATAATAACCGACCTCCCTTAAAGTTACGGGTTAAAAAAGATATTAAAAGGATCAAAAACCTTGGACACAGCTGATACAACAATCTTTTGGGATTTGCATCAGCATTTACTGAAAATTTTGCTAGTTTTACCTTATCTGTAAGAATTAAAAAGATATTCAAGAACCTTATCTTCTGATTCCTGTTGTTGAACAATTCTACCCTCTTCTTCCATAACAGTTCTATTGATTCATTATAGAGTCCCAACTTCTAAGATGGGAAACCACATCTTCCATTTTTGTTTGCATTGCATAATTAAGTTCTTTTAAGATGTGATAGATTCATTGCCACTAATAAATTAACATTATCAACAAAAATAAATATTTAAGTAGAATTACATTAAGTAAGTCGAAAGCATGTTTTGCTAATGATATAATTCGAGATGAAAGGGTGAAGGATGTGAAACCAAAAAACAATGGTTGAGTATCGATAAGCTTTTAACCTTACTTACTTTTCAAAAAAGCAAAAGATTGTCGGTCTTCGTTAGATTTTAACTTAATCTGAAGGAAAGCTTGTTTAATGTCCGCTAACATACAAAACTGATTTTTTGTTGATCTGAACCGGAATAAATTTACCCAACAAGGAGGACATAAGATCTGGTCCAGTAATAGCTGCCTCATTAGAGATGTAAAAGAATTAGGTTTAAGAGAACAGTTAAACACAGGCCTGACCTTTGTTTATACTTGTTCATCAGTTTTGATACCAGGTCTGTGAGGAACCAAAATATAATTTTTATACTCAGAGGGAGATAAACTGAACTCTTCAATAATACGATCAGCTAATTGTTGCTGAAAGACATCATCATAGCCTTTAACTAAAGTCTTATTTTCTAAATTTTCATGAATCTTAAATGGCGTCGGCAAACCTCGTTAAATACACGACTGACCTTGACATGAATGTAATTATAGAATAATGGTGCCTTTATTTATCTTTTAATCTATATATTTATTTATCTATTCCATTTTTTTTATTATTTATTCATTACCTACTCATTATCTTTACTTTATCTTAAATTGGGCTTTTGCATATACTTTGGGCAGTTGTATGAGAAAAAGTGCGTTCTTTTCCCGAGGCTGCTAGGAGAACGGAGGTTAGCGCACTTTCCTTACATAATATATATACTACATAATATATATATATACTATATATTATATATATATATATATATAATATATATATATATAAATATATTATTACTTAACTATAATATATAATATATATATATAATATCACCTCATAAATAGAGAGAGACGCAACAAGAAAGGAGACGAGAGAACCCGACGAAGAACCGAGAGAGAGAAGAGAGAGAGGAAGAGATGAGAGAGAGAGAGAGAGAGAGAGAGAGAGACGAGAGAGAGAAAGAGAGAGATAGCGAGAGAGGAGAGACGAAGAGAGAGAGGAATAAAAGAACGTGGAGAGAGAGAGAGATAGAGAAGGAGAGGAAGAGAAATCGAGGGAGAAGGGAGAGGAGGGGGAGGAAGTGGGAAGCAATCTGGAGAGGACGGGAGAGGAGAGAGAGAAGAGAAGAGAGAAGAGATAAGGAGATAAAGGAGGAGACGAGAGAGAAGAAGGAGAGAGAGGAGAGAGAGAGAGACGGAGACAGAGAGGAGCGAGAGAGACGCAGAGAGCAAGAGAAGAGACGGATACAGAGAGTAAGAGAGAGACGAGAGAGAAGAGAGAGAGAGAGAGAGAGAGAGAAAGGAGACGAGCGATGCCCGAGAAAACAAGAAGCAAAATCGAGCATTTTCGAGATCAGAGAGAGAGAGAGAATATATTAGGTAGTCTAGGTTTTAATTTGCGCTTTGACTTGGTATATGGCTTAGTAATTCTAAAGTCTGATATGATAAAGCTGAGGTTAGCTATAGGCGGTAGTAAGTACTCTCAAACTAATTATTTCGAAGAGAGAAAAGAATTATTTTTGGATCCATTGGAAAAGTTTGCTATTAACTTATGTTTACTATAGATTCCGGCACATTTCATATAGAAAATATCTATTGGACCTTTTGCAGTTGAACAAATCCTATCATAGTTTACAATGATTTTTTTAAAAATAAATAATCTGAATATTGTTTACATTTCTATTTAAATGATAACTATCCGGTCAAATATCCGGTATCCTTCTTTTCAAATTGACCGGATATCCGTATACAGCTCAAAATGACTATCGTGTGCATCCCTTTATTTAATATATATAATTATTAACCTATGCTTCATCCTTAAATCAAATAATATAATACTTATATATATATATATAATAATATATATATATAATATATATATAATATATATATATATTATAATATAATAATTATACTAAATTACTATATATATATATAATATATATATTATATATATATATTATATATATATATATATTATAATATTATATATAATTAATATATATATACTATATAATACTAATATATATAGATAATATATATATAATATATAATATATTTATTATATATATATAATATATATATAATATATATATAAATACTATATTTATAAATCATATATATATATACAAAAGTTAACCCAAATCCATTATCGTTAACAAAAAAATATTAAACGACGTTAATCATTAAAGCGTTTATCGGTAAAGATGTAAAACGGAAGTAACGTTAATCGTTAACGTTAAGTTTTTAAATAGTAGACGAGTAACAAATTTTAAAAATTTTTCAAAATATTCATAAAAAAGGCAAGAATTTATAATAATATAATAATTATTGATAATAGTAGTAAAATTAAAATAATAATAATAATAATATAATAATTAATAATTAATAATAATAATAATAATTATAATTAATAATAATACATAGGATATTAAGTCTATCAGACCTAAATAATTTAGGCTTTGACCTAGCAGATGCCTTTTGCCGCTTTCCAAAGAATAACTTCCAAAGAGTAAATACCTTAATTTAATACTTTCAATAGTATATTAGTTTGTAAAAAATAAGTATTTAAAAATCTTAGTTTTAATACAAGTATGTATATTTTTATAAATCAACGCTTATTAGGCCTTTACTTTTTTTTTTTTTCATATATTTTCGACTAGTTAACAAAAGAGGGCAAGTTCAAGTAACGAACGAAAGATGTTAATGACTCATTGAAGAGTCACTATTCTTTTTTTTCTCTTCAGGGAAGACTTCCAATATTTGGCTCGCGCTAATTTCTACGTCACAATTATCTCAGCCCCCTAAACAATAGACATAGAAATTCTTAAATTAATCAGCATATATGACCCATATAAACACCAAAACTGTAGCTTGGTTTGCCCTCCAAACTTGTTTTCGGTGTTCTTCTGTGTGCTGGATAGTCATTCTTCAGAATCTTCAATTTCAAAAACCATGTTTTTGAACAATATTTCGTATCAACAATCCCAGACCATTCTTTCGAAATAGACTTACGAAGACATGAAATATGCATAGAGGCGTCCATAATCAGCAAAAAATAAACCAATAGTCACAATTGTTTTTTTTTCGCGACTTTTTGGTTTTAAGGTGCTCAGCGGTTGTCCAAATTTCCAAGACTCCCACTTCTTTTTGAAGATTTCTTAAAATGAAAAAAATGACGGCGAGAATAATTTGTTTGAAATTGTGAAGACCGAAATCGGATCTGAACCACAAGTATTCACGGAGCAGCAATTGAGTAATAGGGAAGTGATAATAGAACACTGCCCACCATTTATTATTTACTTAGATAATTTCTTTGTATTTATGCTATATAGTTATTTGGATATCGGGTGTAATCTGTTAACAAATTAAAAAAAAAAATCTTTATGGGAATTTTTAAATCATATTCTTTTTAGTATACTAAAAAAATTTAATAATTAAAAAAAGAGCATTGCCAAAAAGAATAACTATTTAAAACTAGTTATTTAATGAATAACAGACAAGTAATATAAAAAACAATAAATCTCAATATTTACACTTAATTACAAAAAAGGCATCTATAGTTTATTTATGGAAAAGTAAAAAGGTATTCATATAAAGTATTTATATTTTTTACTCAATCCGACATCACACAGTTCAAAATTTTTCAGTTGGCCTTTTATAATAGTCAGGCACTAGCTAAAAGTGAATCAATGAATCTTTTTATTTTTGATTAATATATTTATTTTAAGCAATTGCAAAATGGAAAAGAATTTTCAAAAGAAAAAAGTCGACAGAAATTTTTAGATATATCATTTCCATTGCGTGTTTGTTCAAAAGAACAAAATCCAACATATAAAATGAATATACCCCACCAGAAGTTAATAAGCTAAGAACTAGACCACAAAGATTGTGGAAATCATCTATACCGACTACGTACCCTCGCCTCCCTGAAAATATTATCGTACTATCGTGTAAGTCGAACATGGAAACAATTAATAAATAACGAGGTATCGCAATTGTTCAATTTTTAAAAAAAAATAAACTCAGGTGTTTGTAAGTTGGACCTATTAAAACCTGCTTTAGACCACACAAGACTATCAGAACAAAGTCGAAAAAAAAAAACAATTGTATTTCCATTCCGTGAAAAATGGTCATAATAATCGCTTTTGGCGAAATTAAAAATCTTTAATTCATTTTCGAATTAAATTCTGTAATAATAAGTTGATTAACGCGGAAAACTGTCACATAAAACTGGGTGGTCTGAAAAAGTAAATAACTTCTTGCAAAGATGTACGATTACAGAACAAGAAAAAAGCGCCCTCTGAACAAACAGAGTCGTATTATTTCAGAGGTTGAAGCAAAATATAGTACCATAGTTTGGGATGTTATTATGGTCAAATATAACGTCTTTACGAAATTTTGCCAAATTATTAGTTCATCTTGTAGAGGTGAGTAGCAAAACTTATTGGGACTCAGCCGAGCCAAATAATTCGCACCCATGTTTCTTCAAGCAGAACGAGCAAAAAGTCACAGCAACATGAGTAACCCTAAGACAGCTTTTCAAAGGAAAGGAACATGTTAAACATTAGACTTAAACGCGAAAATAACCAGTGTTGAGAGAATAAACAACATTTTGAGCCATTAGAGAGGGAGAAGCGATTTAGGAACATTGGTAATAATAATAAAAGAGTTTATTTTTGCAATTTTATAACGAATCTAATACAATTTAAAATCTAATGATTCTTACACAGGGAAAATATTTTATAAATTCGTAAATTAAAGTAACGTAAACGGACTTAGAGGATAAATAATTTTTAACTCGACTTTAAATATTAGATCCGTTATATCTATTTCGAAATTTAACAGAATAAGAGTTAAAAAAAAGTAAACAGAAAAAAAATTAAAACGAGTTAAACCAATTAACGGATTATTAATCGCTTTCAAACGCAGTAAAACGACATTTTAACCGGGAAGTTAATGCCCACCCTTTAGTATATATCAGTATTTTATTATATATTATATATATATAATATATACTAACTTATATAACCTTCATTTAAAAATATATATATAATATAATATATATAATATATATATAAATATAATATAATTATATATATATCTACATATAATATAATATATATATAAATATATCATTATATATATTATATATATAATATATAATATATATATATATATATATATATTTATATAAAAGATATACCACAAAGTAGTTGTCACAAATGAATTTGTAGATAATGTGAATTGTATAGGAAATAGCGCAAAGGACATTGCAGAATAAGTTTTTGGGGAGGTTATGTTGAGGCTGGTCTTAGTAGATAAGCAGGAAACGGTAAATAGTAGAGTAAGGAACATCGCCAAGAATTGTTAAATCTACCAGGATAATAGCTTATATTTGGTTGAAATACACCAAATGATCCGCGTAAGAAAGGAGGGCGACAACGATAATGGTGATACTTGATTGGATTTGGGCACAGTTGTTGTAACCCAAAAACCTATATTACTGAGCCGTGAATTTAATAGTTCCGAGGTATTGGGATATCCGGAGAGCACTCGAGTCAAAAGGTACACCTTATAAGGATAAGGGGGATAGAAGGTAAACTGATAAGAATTATATAGAGGGAATTAGTTCTTATAGAGTGTTGTATGAGCGAAGAGTTGTATGCTTAAAGGATATTTTTGGATACTTAAGAGAGTATGTCACGTCAGTAGTATCTGAATAGGGACTTGAGTCAATCTCCTTGACATATTTCACACTCTCTCCTGTGTATGGATGTGTGAATATAGATATGGAAAAGAATATAAATATTAGTTAGAACGGGCATGATGGACCATGAGTATTGTTGTTACGAATGATATGGGAAAGCCTGGAGAAGAGCGTGAAGAGACTACCTACCTTCATAATGGACAAAACTGATTTGCATTTGTGATCGCGCCAAAATACTAAGAACTTCAAGTTAGTTTGAGTCGATTGGTAGAACAGAATAATGGCAAAGAGTGTGTAAAAAGGCTAAAGTGAGTTATGAAAAGATAACGTTACAATAAAGCGGTAATTTAAATAGCGATGTGGATTGGTTGTTGATCGAAAAAGTCCTCACCACACAGTCGTCGTGAAAGTTACTAGTTATCGATATTGAATATATGTCGTCCAGCAGCAAAAGAGGACAACATGACATGTAATGTAAAATAAAAATGATTTAGGAAAATATTAGTTAGATTATGATAATATTAAATGGCGTTTAAACGTTAGAGAAATAGACAATGCAGCAAGATGTATTAGAGAAGTTGTTAAGAAAGCAGGGTTAAGCGTGGCTGGTGCATATTAAATGATCGTTACCGGGTATGGATTAAAGGCACAAACTCTGTGAGTGACGGGTAGGGTAACTTAAACATTGAGCGGCTATGTTGTTACCTGAATGTTAAATATAAGTAGAATTAGACCAGTAGTCATGGAAAATAAGATGGCAATATAATCTAAAAGAATAAACAATGTCGTTCTCATCAATGGAACACAAAGCTAAGGTGATTGTATCGTTGTGAGAAAATAATTATAAATGAATGGAAAGAACTTAACATAGTATATTTTCGTAATGTGTAAGAGAGATTCATTCAATACAAAACTACAAGTTAAAACTAAAACTAGATCAGCCTAACTATCCTTTAATTCATATCAATCAAAAGAATCGAAAGATTAGAATTCGGTCAAACTAGAGAACTTAAATAGAGCACCCATATCTCTAGGCACATTTCACTTAGAAAAAGCACATGACTGAAAGTGGATTAGGACAAAGACAGGTATATCGATAAAGTGTTACTCTATAGTAAGATTAATTGTATTAGAAACATAAATAAAATATATTAATAATATATATAAATAATAAATATAAATATTATACATAAATATACTATATATAATTATATTATTAATATATCCAATATCTATATATAAATTTTATACTAAGGGGTTATATTATATATATATTTACTAGTATATATATATATAGTATCATATATGATATGTTTATATTATGTCCCATTGCATAAAGGAAAACTAATATACATAATATATAATAATAATTATATATCATATAATATTAATAATTTATATATATATAAATATAAATATATAATATACATATATTATAAATAAAGTGCAATATATTAATATTATAATAATACTTTATACTATAATATATAACATAGGATATAATTATTAGAGCACTATGTATGAGGGATTCAAGTCTGACCAACGAACAAGTGAGGTGGGTAGAGGTAGGCACTCTTATTATTTTGGTAGTTTTTTGGTAAAGTACAGTTATAGGGATGTTATTCAGTCGAGCTACTGGCAGTCTTGTGCACGTAAGTAAAAAATCTATTTTTTTGGTTCGTGCTTCGTGTGACTCTGCGATCGTAACAGATGGATTAAGAAAAATGACTACGCCTTTAGTGCACACAAAAAGAAAACTGGATAGTTGCTATAAAATCGTAACGTAAGGTGTATAAACACACGCCTAGTTTGCCAGCGAGTGAAGCAAAACTGACTTGCGTTGCATAAGACGTACTTATATAAATTCTCAATGAGCTTTATAACTAAGAGTATGAATAGTTTTAGCCTATTCGAGTAAACTAAACTAACCAAATCCCTATAACTTTAACAGCGGGTCCACAGTTTTTCACTTCAAAAATAGAGGCATACAGTATGAAAATACTTCATGTGCGTTCATTGGGATCATATTTAGTTCTTGGAACATCAAGTAAGACAATCGATATGATGCTAATATATATTAATATTAGTATAGCATAGTTTCCATCTATAGGCATATATTATAATATATATATATTGAAATAGTGGCAGAAGAATCCGGGTACTTAACTATTATTAATATTTATAAATAAAGCAATATCAATATTATTCTTAATAATATAAGAATAGTATAAGATAGTATGACAGATATTTTGTATCTAGTAATAGAGAGCATACTTATAATAATATATAAAATAGATAATATATGCCTTAATGAGCATTTATACATATTTTCTAGCAATTAATCCGTAATAAATAAAATAACTAAAACAGCATAAATTACCTGCTATGACTAAGACACTTCGTTATAATTCCTATTAATGAAAAAATCTTTCATTAAAATATATTCCTATATATAATATAGTTTTTATAAATATTTTTAGTTTTAAAAGTAATATGAGAATTATATTTAAAAATAATAGAACAATATATTAGAATATATATGTTAATAATATAATATATAATTCTAACAATATATTGAATAGTATATATTATTAGTTATGTAATGGAAGAGAAAGATACATAACGTATCTTTTCTAATTCATTCTCATTGTATCAAAACAATCAAATCTTTCTTTATCTAATCAAAACACAATTAATGTTTTTCAATGACTAATTGTTCATTTCATATACCTCTTTTATTATTGTATATTAAAGATTGTTTTTAAATTATATACTAGTTAGTACAAGTTAAACACCCTTATAGGCTTAAATAATATTGGACAGCGTTAATTAATACTGATTTAAGGATGTTCAACCCTTCATCCCGATTTATTGACTAGTATAAATGTATAATATAAATCCCACATAGGGTATAATATATATTCATTTAAAAAATATATAAATAAATGATAGTGAATTTTAAATATAGTGTGAAATAATACGAAAATGTAGTTAATATCGCTTTTATTCTGTGAGAAAATAAAATTATACAGCTCTCACAAAGTTGTTAAAAACTCCATAGTAGTGAAAATGGTCAAAATGAAGAGAAGTTATACGTCTCATTCAAGTATCCATCTAGTTCAGGTTATTGATAAGTTATTTGATAGTATATACACTCATAGAGAAAATTCCATTATATAGAATTAATACTAATCTATTACATAACCTGAATAACTAAGTATGCCTAATATACAGAGCACAGATAGTAGCCCACTAATTATTTTATTTTTATTATATGAAAGTCTAATGTTGAAATAAATTATTAAAACTTTGTAGAGCTCTTAAACTTTTTCCAAAAGACTTAATATCTTTTATTTTCTTATTTTAAAAAAGTTTCTTATTATATTAATTTTTTATAAAGTATTAGTTCTTCATTTTTAAACTTTTTTTTTTTTTTAATATAAAAAATCCTATATATGAGACTCATTTTAACAATTATTTTGTGATAGAGTCACTGTAACTTTTATTTTTCACCTATAAGAGAGCGACTCACATTATTTCATTTTCATTATTTCCTCTATTAATTATATTTTTTATAATGAGTATAGCCAGGCTCGGTGAGTGAGAGTCAGAGGCGTTACTAATATCAGGCAATTACCAGCAAGTTACGATTATCTCCAGAGATCGAAAATAATTTATCTAATGCAAGTGGAGTCACTGAGAGTTAGTAAAGATTTCTGATGCAGTTATATTATATGGGGTATTAAAAATTGTATACTCTCTAATAGTGGTGAAAAAAAAGTGATAATTTGCATTGATGATATTTTTCTATCACTTTTGATAATGATTCCATTATTATATAATATTTTATTCCATATTTACTTATATTATATATTATTATATTTATTACTATTATTATTGGTAATATCAGAGTATGATTGAAAGTATTATTGAGTTATATTAATATTTATTATATTATTAATGGTTGATTATAGGCTGATTATTAGTTATTTTCTTGATGAGTATGATGAAATAATTGCATACTTTGCTCTCTGTACTAGAAGCAAGACACCTTGAGAACCAAGAGTAAAAGTTATTACTAGAAGTTTTTGTTTGTGGCATAGATATGGTGATAAAGATGATTAATCAATAAGATTATAAAATTATTTTAATGATTGATTTTATGTGCTGGTGTAAGAACAGGAAAAAAACATTCGGTATCCTAATTTTAGTATATGATGATTTTAAAATTGCTATACATGATTAGCGTTGAAATAATATAAGTATAAGTCAACTATTAATTTGTTCTATTAAAATTAAGTTAAGTGAAGCTACCGTGGCAGAACGATACAGCAAATGAGTCACGAGGAAGGGACCAGGGCCGGGGTTTAGTGCCTGGATATACAGAAGTATATATAAATATATATATTATAAATATAGACATAGGTTATCTTGATGTAAGATGTAATAATAAAAATCAAGCGGAAAATTCGCTCAGATTGAAGAATAAATAGGATATATATGTTAAACAAGTGATGTAAAACTATAAATTAAAATCTGAGAAGCATAAGGAAGCAATTTGATTAGCAGTTGCAATAAAGAAGTATGTGGGTGTGTATATACTTAAAGTAGGAAGTAGCGAATTTTGTCCTAGTATATTATATTATCTTCGAAATTCACTCATCATCGATTATACTTAACAACAAAGACATACTCCACTGAGTCACACAGAGAATAGAGAGTGCTTGGAGAGTGTAAGTTATAAGCTAGGAAAATTATGCGTGACAGTAGCATCTGTCTGTGAGAAAAGAAAATGACTACAGTAGAGAAAAAAGATAGACGACTCTCACAAAGCGAAAAAGATTTATCGAGAATTCCCGCGCACGGAGGGAGGAACACCACTCGAGCGGATAATTTAGGCAATTTGGCAGATGGTAGGTCAATCCCTGTGCAAACTAGGTGAGAGCTCCTACATGAGAGGACACCCAGTCACACACACCTCACGATTAAACCGAATCTAGAATCAAGGAGTGTATCTCCCTTTGACTTATCATGCACATTCTTCTCTAACAGCTACTATACCTAAAACATCAATTGTCTGCTGATGGCAGATTTTAAGAAATTAGACATTAAGAATAGAGACAGAAAGTGCACTATTGTGTAACTGTCCGTAGTACACTGTCCCATAGGTATGATATGAGTTCTCATAGCCTAGAGTAATAGAGTATCATATCGCACTTCTACTCGAGCCATAGAGGAATCCTTTTCAAATTACTGTAACTTAAAAATATAATCACACCGACACTCACAGAAAGAAAATTAAATTATAGTAGAAAAAAGATAGAAGGATTAACATGGGAGAATGCCAAGATATACAAATAACTTGGGGGACTGAGGGGGTTTATTAGTAAAGTGAACGGCTGTAAAAATAAGTAGTAGTTATAAGAAGTTTCGGGCCATGTGATGAGAATGGTAAATCTGCATGATTTATATGAGACAATATATATCGTTGAATATAATAATAGTAATTCAAGAAATGGAAGGCAAGATGTATGTGATGATGATCTTGAAGTTGTAGGAAAATAAGGCGTTATATATGGAGGTAGTATAATAGTATCGGAGATTGTGAGTAAGAGTAAGTCAATAGTATAGTATCATACTCTAGAACAGTTCCATTGTTCCGTCTATGTAAGGATAGAGAGAGGTATATACTAATAGAGACTTAGTATAATTGCTACATAAACTGAGTAGAATACATTTGCGGAAGTTGTAGTTCCAATATTTATACTGTGGTTCCACTGACATTTTAAAATAGGAAAGTTATTATTAATACTAGGGTCTTAACCTGCTAGGTCTTTTAACAAAGCAACCAACCTTGGCTCCAGCAATTTCATAGTGCAATATGCAAAATTTAGGAATAGTATATAATAAAGCTTTTAGAACAATAAAAATGGTCGAAGTAATTGATTAGTCAAAGGGTAACAATTTAAAAGAGAATGGTCCCAAACTATGAAAAGGTCTGTACAGCTGAAATTGAGGTTTAAAAAGACAATTCAGATAAAGAAAGAATGTGAACCAGAATGATAATTTTGATAACTCAAAAAGTTAAAGAACTAATAAATAAATATCAGGATATTGGCAATTTTTCTTAGAGCAGGGACATAGTAGATATATACAATAGGTGTTAAGTATAGATATATATATAGTTTAGGTATAAATAGGTATATTACTGATTACGATATCTACCTAAAATAAGAATAATGTAATAATTATGACAATAATAGTGAGGCGTGTGTAAGTAATATATATAAATAGTTGTCTCAAATATAGAGTGAATGGTTTAGTATATTAATGCTGGAGTGAGGCTTACAGGGTTGTGTATATGTTCTCCACTTGGTTATCCCAATTATTGTATATGAATGGGGTTATAGGAGAGTTGGAGATGGTTATGGGAATGAGGGATATGAGTTTGTGTTAAATAGTGTGGAGATAGCAGAGCTGAGGGGCAATCTATTAAGTTTGTCACTCGAGTCCGCGCGGTTGAGCTTCGTAGCTATGGTTGGGACGTTTGCCATAACCCCGTAGGGGAGGGCGGAGAACCCCCGCACACCCAAAGTATGACGAGAATGACGTGAGGAGTGGAGAGGATTGTTCCGGATAGAGAAGCACTCTCTTTCCCGGCGGGAGGGGAGATGTGTTAAAAGCGACTAGCGCTCTGAAATTTAAAGCGTACATCACGCGGAGTAAGGAGGTCACAAGAATGAGTACCTCGGACTTTTCGTGAGTTGGCCAAAGAATATCAGTCTCAGTGTGAGTGTTTTGGTCTCACGATGGTGATGATCAAGCTCGCAACATAGGTTATTCTGAGTGTAGTAAAAAAATAATATAAAGCAAAAATTAATGGAGATAAGTTCATTAGTTATTGGTTATGTAAGAGACAGAGGGAAGACGGAGATAGATAGCCACGAGATTTTAATAGAAGGATCTTCCTAAAAGGTGCCTGTCTAATCATAATTGGCATACAATTAATAGTGGTCTATTGAACAATAACTATATATTATATTTTTTTGTGTTTGATCGATAATTTGCTACTAGTGAGCTATCTATATGCGCTCTCCACGAGATTTCCAATATAAAAATGAGGTATATGCTTTGTCGCACGTAGTGCGTATTGTATATTTTTTGAAGTGAGATATAGGATTTTTTTTATTGTTTTGGAGTATAATATATATGAATGTAATATAGGACTACGCTACTAAAGATTTCTGAATCTGCTCAAGCATTCCTAGGACAATCTTAAGAAGATATTCCTTATTTACGTGAGAAGGTAGATTAATAAGACATAGTATAGAATGGAACATTATTATGAGATGTTGAATGGATACAGATTGTGAGTGAAGAAAGCGGGATGGAAAACACACTAAGTAGACCAATAATAAGATATGTTTGAGATCTCAGACTCCAATGTATGGAAAGTATAAATGAATGATAGTCAGTTTATTAATATTACATAGATGTTATATATATATATAATAAAGCTGTTTAGTGTGGTGTAGATCCAAAGTGGCACGGTTGATTACCTTGCATAGTTTAGGTTTATTTTGCTTGATAGTCAGTAAACGATCATTCTGAAGAGTAGAGAAAATGTGAGTTTGGACAGGGCTGATAAATAAAAGTATGCATAATATAGAGATAATATATGGCTGGTCATATAGTTTTGTTGATAGGGTAAGTATGGTTGTATTAGGCCCATCATTGAGGATTCATAAGGTGATTGATTATATTAGAACCCTTACACTGACGATTATTACCATTAAGTGAAGTAGTATCACGTCGCAGTATCCCAATGAAGTACTACTATATAAGGTGATTTCTGAACTGCGTAACGATGTCCTTAATATAATTAATGGAACAGAGAGTGATGATATATGAGGTATGGAGTATAGGTATAAATCTGGGCTTTCTTATTTCAGTAACTATTTAGTCATATATTCTTATCTATATATCTTATTTCTTATTCTGATGCCTTAGTATTACCACTCATTTATAATACAGATATCTCTCGCACGAGAAACAATCAGCTGAGGTAATAGAAGCAGAATTTAACTAATATAAATAAACTTAGGTTATAACTAAAATAAGTACCTACCACATTTGCTTCGATCTATAATTAATTTATAAATTGAATACCACCAAGCTCAATCCACATTGATACTTATTCCTCGAATCAATATTCTATATTATAAAAGTTATGAAGCAAGTCTGACTAACAGTGTCAAATACTATTAGCTATCGTATCCTAAGACAAACCAATCCCAACATATAAATAAATAATCTCTCAAAACTCTGCCATAAATTATTTCTTTTTATATTAAAATATATTAAAATCACATAGAATAGTCGATGGAAATTCTTCTTAAATATATATTTCTTCTTATTATAGCCCGGCACTATCTCAATAAATACAATATCTTTACTAATGACGTAACTCATTATGTACAACATTTTATTGACTACTGTATATTCGTAGTCAATATGATTAGTATAAACTTCTCTTGTATTACCATCACGTTATCTGATGTTATCCATACCTGTGTCTTGAGGTATATACTTCGACCTGTATCTATAACATAGAAAACCACTATACCTAAAAACTCCTCAGCCTCTCTGACCTTAAGTGATCATATAACACCTCAAAAATAAACCCAAAAAGATTCATTCTTCATTGTTCCCACTCCAACATTGACAAAACCATACGAAAGAATAGCGATAAAAATCTATTCATAAAAGTTTTCTTGTATCACTATATATGTTGTTCAAAAACACAACGAAACGTTTACTTTTTTAGCTACCAAAACACCTTCTATATTACTGACTAACATAGCTATTAATTAATACAACTTTACTTATAACACTTCCTTGCTCTTAGTATACAACATACGATTAATTATATTGCCACCTAGTACATCTTCTATTAGCTTTAATTTTTAGCTTCTCACAAATCAACTATGATATAGCTACGTATTCAAATTATATTATAATCACACCTAAATCTTTTCTTGGTGAGTTCACAGACGTAAATAAGCCTAATCCTACATTCCATTTATATATAATTACTAGTAGTTTAAAAACTTGTATTGTAATAACTACTAGTAGTTGAGAAGCAACTTTACACTTGTTACTAATTAATAATTCATTTGCACTTCATCTATTCACTCATCATACTACCCTAATAAATATAGTTCATCTAAGCAATATTATTGATCAGAATCTTGTTATACACTCCTTTCACTACATTCCATACTATGGTATAGGTCACTATTTTGGTATTACATCTGCAAAACTTTAGTAAACCTCTTATATTGACAATTATAAGTCCTGTGTACTTTAATAATCATATATATATATTTATAATGAGTCCACTAGCCGTCTAGAAAGAGCCCACAATCCATAATCTCCAAATAACGATACAAGTCAGATCAAATGAATGTGATGGATCACATCAAATCCTTTTAATTAAGTAAAAATATGTGATAAAAAAAAACTATAAAATATAAATAAACAAATTAAAAAAATTGCTCTACTCTTCTGTAGATGACGAGTCGAAGCTCGACGGAGGGTACATAGTTATAATAGCCTATATTATATTATTTGTATATAAAGGTATATTAACTAATGTCTATATGATGAGTAGGGCTCGATGCGGGTACGAGGAAACAACTAAAGGTTTATCATGATATAGATGTTTTCTACAATAATATATTCTAACTACCCGTAGGGAGGGCGCTGGGAAGAACCTACCGCGCGTATAATACGTGGAGATATAACCATAGGAACGGGATTAGCACTGTGGGTAGGCAATAAATATCAAGAAGAGAGTCCCTCTACCGGTAAGGGAGAATTAGTACTACCCGTAGTTCCCCTAGTAGTAAATAGGTGATACGAGAGACCTACGACTCACTTGCTCGGTATAGCTATATGAGTAGTCTACTTATGGATATTATATCTTTACGTATTATAAAAGATAAATATTAAAATAATAAATTAACTATAAAAAGTCTATTATTATTATTTATCACGTATATATGAATATATTATATATAAGCATATAAGTATAAAAAGTCTTCATAATAATAGGCATTCTATACTGTATTATAACTATACACATCACTTTAAATTCTAGCAAATTAACTATTACTTTTATATATTTTTTGTTGTGATTATACTAAATGTTGTACAATATTGTTATACTCACCGTCACAATTTTATAAAAAGACTATGAAGGTTATTCACTAATAAATATTGATATGTCATAAATACTTACTCAAAGTTCTCCCTGAGCAATGGCCACTACCATAGAATTTTGTATTAAGAATTATTTTATTGTGATAGTGATAATGTGTATTACATATCACTATCAATTTATATAACCAGTCTCTCACACATATAAAATAAATTCAATAAGCACAACACCTTTTCACATGCAGCCATTATCTCTCCGACAATCTTAAACTCTCTTTCCCAGTGCAAGATAGTAGATGAGTTGTTAGAATATCATTTATATATGTTGCTATGCTCGGTTCACATATCATGATATGCTGATACCCACATTGATATAGATAGATATTATAGATAGATAATAGATATAATAGAGTAATATAAATTATATATAAGATAGATATAGATGATAATGAATAAATATTAGATAGGATAGAGAGATTATAATACGAGTGAGAGCTGAATAGTAAGTAGTAAGATAGTAAAGATAAAATAAAGATAGTAGTATATGAAGAAGTATCATATATATATAATATAGAAGATATATATAAATATAGAGAATATGAAGAATAGTATATATATAATCGATGCGATGCCCTCGTGAAAAAAGAGACGAGGTAGAGGAGTGAGAAGATTCTCACTCAGACATCTCTTTATAGTGCAGAATAATACGTATTTATCGACTGGTGGTACAGGATTGCCATTACATCCTGGTAGCGAGCGTTACGTACTATCTGAGGCAAGATAGTGATGCTTTTTCGCTCAACAGCAAGTGCAGGTCAATTATCTCATCGCCTGCTCTTCTCTCTTGCTATATATTTTATTTGAAAATATAGAAATCTACCCGTACGCCCACACGCTTTCCATAATTAACTTCTAGGGGAACAGAGATGAGTAGGAAATGTAAGATTTCTATTAACAAATGAGTATTAAAAGGTTATTTACGCAATTTCTAAAGAGGTATGGAGTTATTCTTTTAATTTAATTATTATAAAAATCTCAAGTTCTTTATTTACAATATTCTTGAAATGCTATTATTCCATTTTAGTTACGTGATTGAACAAGTATTTATTATAAATGCATAAAAAAATATATATATATTTATATGTATTCATATATAATAGTATTATATATATATAAAATATATATAATCATATAAAATATTATATATTATATTAAGTACTATTATAATATGACAGCAAAAAAAGTTTTTTGGAAATATAAGTAATCGAATAATTTAAATATTATAAATAAAAGTAATAAATGAAAAGATATATATTCATTATTTATCAGAAGGAAATGCTTTAAATAAATTAAACACTCACTTTACTTGAGACTGAATATCTATCTTCAATTATATTATTGCACAATTACACTACCCTTTGATAGTTAAAAAGGCATTTTAATTGGGAGGATACCAACTCGCTCTAGAGAGGTAAAATACTATATGTTTATTAAATATTAGTGACTATACATATATATTATTAAATGTAATGAACCGCATGAAGTTGCGAAAATTTCGTTTTAAAAATGTACTGCGAGGAGCATTCCAGATATTATGATATTTACAAGTCTAGTTGAAAGATAATAAGTTATCACCAAGGTCAAATGCAGTATGTTGAATGGAAAAAAAAAGTATGATGCGAGTATATAAAAAAATTACTCGATAGTCTAAATATATTTCTACAGAAATTAGATATAGAGTAGAAGGTAACCTAATTATCTTTTACCTTTGATTTTACCTTTTACCTATAGTCACTGAAGGATAAGTTATTTTATTTTGGTTAAAATATAAAAAGTGAGTTAAAATTAATCTATCTAACACATTAATTAATTTATTTTTAATATAATTCCTACTATGAATTGTATTATTACACAAGTTATGTTGAAGGTCTACCCATGTGCTGAATTCTTCAAGTGAGAGATATCCTCTTATCCCTCATAACTAATTTATCACCATGTAAATTATTAGTAACGTATTCACCGAGTACGTCAACAACGACTGTGTCTTTCGTACTGAGTGCACTCTCTAAAGGCTACTCTTTATGATCTGAACCAATGAAGTGTGACATGTCTCACAAAGCATCATCTAACCCACAATGCTGCTCAATCACATAAACATTTCACTTTATCTATGATAAATGAACTTAACATAATGAGTTGTGTGAAACATTATCTAAGAATATCGTTCACGTGTCTACAAAGTATTTCTAAAAAAAATACACACTAAAGTATCGAAACAAAACTCCTGAATATAACGTCCATACTGATCAGTTTCGCTCGAGCCTCACACTAATGATGATCTCATTAAAATTTCTAAGGATGGTTGATTTTGAGTATATCTAGAAATGCAACTTAACTCATTCTGTTAGAGCACAGAAATGAGTTCAGCATAAAAAATTAAGCCGGTTATCATTCTTCTAAAATATTTCTCTAATTATAGGAGCCTCTTCATTTTATAGCTTACTCATATGAAACCTTTACTCACAATAGGACAGAAGAATATATGCTCATATATAGTGCCTATAAATATTTCGCGAAAAATCTTTCTATTATAACTACTCTTTTGCGTGTAATAAAATACCACAAAACATGATATTGCCTTATATTCACTCATTCTGGAAAATAGCTCCTCACCAATGATTATATTTTAAACATACTGCTATAAAATAAAGTCTAGGAACATACACACCAAGTGTCCTTCTGCTCTCATAGTTCGTCTTATTAAGGCGCTGCCCGCAAGTATTAACGTCCCTGTAGTTAGAATTTCACCCTAATTATAGTTTCCAAAAGAGTTAATCCATCGTAGCACAGGGCATGCACTTACTTCGGTCAATCAAACTATGAAACTTATTAACAATACCTTTATCAGATTTTTAATTTACTAGTTTGCTAACTGAGTTCGCAAATTATTCAATAATACTCTTAATAAGTCTCATATTCTGTGGACTAGTTCACATTTCTATAAACTATGATTGCCAGTTTAGTTTTTAGTCGTATCGCAGAGAACTATAAGCTAATCACTAATCACTTCACAGAGTCAATCACGTGCACGATAATATTAAAAGTATATTTTCATAGAATTAACTCGAACCAGTTCGACTTCCTCTGTGCTGAATGTCTCTATACACATTTATCCATCTCAATTTTAATTCTAACCATTCGTGTACCTTCTTCTCATAATGCATTAATATTTGGTAATTTATAAGCTTCACAGAAAAACTTCTTTTTATCAAAATTAAAACTTAATATCTGGTCACCTTCCTGGTAGAGTTGAGATCTTCACTCTGCCTTTTGACTTCATGTTTAAGCTAGTTACATTTTAATTATGAATCACTTTATAATTTCTAGAAGTCAGTTGATTGGCGTGAATACTGCAACATTCCCATTCGCTCTTGAAGTATATTATTTTCAAACAAACTGGTGTACCTTGCCCTTCAGACTAGGATTCGTTTCCTGGCTGATGTACTCCTCCACTACACTCGATCACTTTTATTCAATCTACACCCAAACAGGTTTTTCATTCGCATCCAGCCTAATGTTGATGTTGAACTTGGTTTTCTAATAAACCTATACTGAACTGTCATCAAACTTCAATATATTAAATATTTACTTTAACTAGGAACATTTAACCCACCCATCCGTGAGGTATGAAAATACTAACAAAGTTTTTATGCATCTCCTTTTTTTTTTAGGAGAGACTATACTCATTCCCAAGTACAGTTTACACAAAGCGGATGATGATCTACAAGTATATAGTCTCAATTTATCTGAGGTAAAAATCGCACTCACTCGCGAAAAGATCTAGATCTTTCTCAGAAATCTTTAACATTTGTCATATAAGGAAGTCCTGCACTATTCTCCTCCAATTCGATATTTATCCCACAAATTTCACGTAAATGAATCGTATTAGTGCTAATTTGCTAGTATTGAATTAGTGAGTTCCGATCTATGTTACTCTACACTCTCGCCTCAACTCTAACTTCAGTCCCACAATAATTTACTCGTTAACTATAGAGATAATCATTTAATAACTAGATAAATTCTACTATAAAAGCTGCTGTTAACGAAATACATTTCTGCCGTTCACTTACTGACGACACATTCCCAACCTGCAGCACTCGATCGTATAATTTCTCATATGACCTTCGAATAATTAATTAGTAAGATAGAATCTAATTAATTTATATTAGATGAATGTCTAGTGGTATCTAATTTTTATATGGTAAGTTTTGCCAGAAACTACATAATAGTGGTCATAAAACTTATGTATGATCAAAGATAAATAGTACCCTTGAGTGAATGAAGGCAAGAGAGAAATCACAAAATCACCCATATGATGCACATGATACATAGCAACGGAGGAATATTTGTAACTGGTTTGCGCGCGGAGATATCACGTCGATATACTTAGTTCAACATACAATCGAAAGTTTATTTGAATGTAAACACAATCGTTATAAGAGGAGTAATAAAGCTGCTGCTGCCGGAGCTGCTCTATAAACATCGCCCTTTTAATAGTGTGATAAGGATCACCATATTGCTCTATGTCAATATAGGATACAATTCTCTAAAGATTATAATACATATATCATGTCTTACCTTGTCATCTATAATACGCTTGTATTATTTTAAATACGTAATGTATAACATTTTTTTTTATTATTATTATTATCATTTTTCTGTATTTCTTCTATGATTCATCACACATCCGTTAAGCACTCCTCTCAAAACAAACACTCACCTCAACTTTATGTATAAATACCAATCCTGTCTGTATAAATATAATTTAAAGTCTAAAGCGGATACATCTCACAAATTCAACAAAGGAGACCAGATCTACTCAAATGATAAATAATAATTACAGAGTAAATGTAAACTATATATAATCGTGATTATTCTTAATACTCCTATCTACTTACGTAGCACAACGAAACTCTAAGAAACTAATACTTGACTCAATCTTCACTTGTAGTGTCAATACTAATATGTCTCATTCTACCCTTAATCTAAACTGTGCATCTCTCTAAAGTAGATGCCCCATTGTGAATACACATATTATGAACTTTCAAAAGATCACTAATAATACCATATCTTAATATGCAGCACACAAGAAATACCCAACTTACCCGGTACTTCACTAATGTTACGATAAAACACAGATACAATCATCATCTCCTTCATGTATGCACATTAACGCACTACACAAAGACAATAAATATACTTCTTTCAAATCTCACACACAATCGACATATTATATTTCAATGACACCAATCAACTACGAGCACTTAAATCTCATACCCAAACACTAACGAATTAACAACTAACAAAATAATAAACTATCTAATCCTTCATTCCGGTTGCCACTTCTAAATCCTCGAATAGATTAAGTAGAGTAGTACCTGAAAAATTAACATATAATACATATAATAACATTAGAGTGTTCTGCAGCTGTTCACCAGTTGCGTAAGCTGTTGAAATACTACAAACATTCGGTAGACAGTGAGGAAGAGAAACATTGTTAAATGCTCTCATGTTGACTGATGGTACATTGGTCAAATACTGAAAGGCCACTATGGAAGTATGATAGGTCGTTGTTAAGCCAGTGCCATGTATCAGTGAAGTGAGCTGCTCTTGGAACCGAACGGTCTGTGCCGAAAGACAGGAAGAGAAGTGGACTTGAGTCGATGTGAACACGAGAATTTCTCTCACGAGTGAGACAATGCGAGTTTCGGTAGAGGCGGAAAAACTGTATAACAGGAGACAGGTGAAATAAGTATATCTTCAAGACTAGAGTTCAGAGATAGTTCCGAACCTAATCTCGGCGCAAGGTATTGTAAATAGAACCCATTCTTAAACCACTATGACGATAATTATTACCATAGTGAGAGAGTTCCATCGCTGTCCTAAGAAGTCTATTATATATAGTAGGTGTGAATATCTGTGACTGCGTATGATATGTTCTCGCTTATATATAACATTTAATAGGTTTCATACATAGAGGTCACTATATATATATATATACTGATGAGTATAAGCTGGGCTATTCTTTATTGACTATATATGTTACTATGCTCATTAACTACTTATTTCATGTTCCGCATGCTCGGTCATCGGCACTACTTATACTCTCAATATCTATGTGATTAAAAATAAAGGAAGTTAAAGGAAGGAAAGGAAATGAGAAATATATTTAATAAAGAACTGAAAATGTTCATAAAAAATTCTACCTTAATTATACATATAGTTTTAAAAATAATATAAAAAGTGAAAATGATCCATAGACAATAAAAATGGTTTTTCACTACCTTGTAAAGCACATTCCTTTCAAATCTCAAGGGAACAACTAAATAGTAATACTAGACATTTCTCCTTAATTAATTACAATTCAAACGTCACTCTCAAATTGAAACATCTAGGCAATAATTATGTTCACACTACTACTATTTATATAAAGTTCACTTAAAAACGACTTCCTGCTGAAAGTTTTTTTTTATATCAATATTTGTTTATTTGACAATATGACTATATTTGAGCGTCTGTCTATTTGAGATACTTTATGGGGTTAGCATTTGGCAGTTTATATCTGTTTTATTTCTTCCTTTTATTTCCATCTATTTACACAGATTTTAACCTTTGAGAGAGAGAGAGAGAGAGAGCAGTACCCATTAAGGGGGAGAGAGAGGAGAGGAGAGAGAGAGAGACGACGAGAGAGGGTAGGGAAGAGAGGGAGGATTTACCAACGGATCAATCACTTCTTTTTCAGATATTTAGTTAACTTCTTATAGTTTTTATACTTTACCACTCTCGGCGCACGGGCAACTTGGAACTATTGACGAATGAGAGGCCGATTGGTATTGGACGCAGGACTTTCTTCTTATGGGGTTGTATATATTATATATATACTATTAATATATAATCTTATAATATTATATTATTATACTTTATATATATAATATATTCATATATAATATATATATTAGATTTGATATAGGTCTATATAGGATATATATTATATATATATACTATATTTTTCCAATATATTTATATTATATCTATACTTCTATCTATTTATAACTTTATATATAGCTATATATTATAGCTATATAATAATAATAATATAATAGTAATAAAACAACGGTTAAGAACATTATTATTCTTTAACGTATTTATTTATATAAGTAATATTAATTACCAATATTCTCTAGAGATTCTCGCCGTTATTTCTGTTTTTGCATTTTTAGCCTTCATAATGCACACGATTATTTGAAATGCTTAGAGGGTCTTGCCCGTTCGTGTTTTGTCAAACAGCGCAAAGATCCGGAAGTGACAAAATGCAACACTCAACAAACGCAAACTTAAGCGATTTTTCTTATAAATTTTGTAAGGTTGCTATTTCCATGTTGCTTGCCTAAATTTAGGCACGTTTCCTTACGAAAACTGTACAAACACAATATGCTGGGTGGTAGGTTCCGTTTGATTTGCACTGAATCTTTGCATTCTAGTATAGAGAGGAATTAGGCCCCCTTCCCAAATTAATTTTCTTCCAAATCGATAAACATACCATACAATGTGTAGACTCAATTTAAATTGTCCAGCACTTCATTCGTTATATATTTTTCACCTTCTTTAATTTCCCAAAAACGCGCACGCGGTGGTCCCTACACAAGACTTCCCAAATGTATTGTAAACAAAAGTAACTTTTATGAGAATCGCGTTCGTTTATGCACGAAAAAATTCGTGTTAACACTGGGTAAGCATTTCTTTATCGAGCGTTAAAAAAGACACAAATGACAATACAAATACGTCTAATTATAAAAAACGTTCTTGTATTTATTTTTATATTATTACTATATTTATTTATTTATTTATACTTATTTACTTATTTATTTATTAATTATTTAATTTTATTTATTTAATTTTATTACTTATTTAGGATATTTATTAATTACGTTATTTCTTATCTCCCCTCTTTAGTTAAAGATATATATATAAAAAAATTCGTTTTAAAAAAAGATTGAGATAATTGGTCTTTCTTTTTTTCTTTTTCTTTTTATTTCTTTTTTTTTTGACCATTTGTCGTTTAATTTGCAATATATTAATATAGATATATAATATATATATATATTATATTATATTATATATATTATATATAATATATAATATTAATATATTCATATGTTATATATAATATATATATATATTATAGTATATATCATATATATCATAAATAGTTATATAATATATATATAATTATATATATTAATATATATATATATATAGTATTATATGAATTATATATATATATTATATCATTATTATATATATACTTATATAATAATATATATATATATATATTCATGTTTCAATTTTTCGTTACCTGACTGCTTATTATTTCTGTAGCCTTGGGCGCCTACCATAGGTTGCATCTGAATTTCGCCGGCTGCTTATATATTAATATTGCTCTCATAATCGAGCGTTATACCGTTCCTGCACTTTAACTGCCGCCGGCCAGGGGTCTAAGGCGCGCGTTTCAGATAAGCCCTACTCCATTCCCTACCTCCTTTATAGCCTATGGGTATCACTGCCGTCACTCACACCTAGCCCAGGTTGCGGCCTAAATTTCCAGTTTTCATACGACCTATATTTCACGGACGCCCTAATTCGCTTATCCTATCTTCGCCGAATTTTCGTTTTAAGGGCCGGACGGAACATGATGATCTGATACGAATGGTCGATTCTTCAGGGCTGACGTAATTCTAATTTGTATTTCTACGGTAGTATTGAAAATGGAACCCGGCCGGGAACCTAGGATAGGGCAGCGACTGCAGCTACCACACCTCCCTAATTTAGTATTTACTGAGGTTTCTTCCACACGTATATAAGCGCACTGAAAAGACGAACGAACGAAGGCGAAAAATACACTTATCCTACCCTCCCTCGTTGAGATCGCTATCAATGTTCGTCGGTCTCGAGATTTGTCGAGTTAGATGTCGATCGCAATAGCGATGTGGAAAAGACGCCGCTCTCAGTTTTGATCCCTATACGTCGTTTATATCAAAATCGTCCGAAATCTTCTTCGGTCGCGGAAAAAGAGTCGAATTGGATGAAAATGTTGGTACGGTGTGTGCTTGCAGGTGAGGGACTGGGATTCAGTTACGAGGCTCTACCCATTTAGTGCTGAAACACTCATTAGAGGAGCCTGTAAACGTGATAATCGCAACCCAAATGGACGTCTCTTTGGCTTTGGATTTATTTGAGTTGTATGTGCATGAATATTACATTTCGGTACTCATTATAAGTAACGGCCTACCCTATTTAACTATTTTACACTAGTAACGAATCGATTTATTACGAGGATCGTTTATTATATAAAGGCGTGATGTGGATTTATATTATTATAGAATTTTATTTATTTTTACCTCAGGTTGAGGGTAGCTTAATTAAAAATAATCAGCTCCGAATTTTATTCGTAATCTGACTAGAATTATCATACTGCATGGAGCGACTGTTCTAGTGAGGAGACAATACATCTTTACAACACTACGACGTGCTATCTTCCGCAGTCTCGCTTGCTTAGCACCCCGGGTAAATGCTATATTGATACAGAGCGCTGGGCAAACCATTTCATCAAGAACGATATATCCGGGGGATCGGTAGAGGGGTGCGTGAGCGAATACCTAAGTGTATGTTATTTTCTCACATAATGAATATAGGGCGCGTTCCATCTGAATTTTTTATTCGATGCGGCAGAAAGGAGACGGGGTTCGGGAAGATTTTCGGGAGCGCGATAGGTAGAATAGTTCTTCGTGAACGGACATTAAATAATCTCGAAATCGTAAGCTCGCTCCGTATACATTTCTAGAGTTGATGGAGCGCTGGCGGTTAGAGAGCCGATTGGTCTTCAGCACCTATTCTGATTCGCTTGTCTGCGCAAAAAAATTGCTAGAGCGACTAGGTTTTCACTTCCGCTGTCATGGTAAAAATCTATTACTAGTGGAGTACAATATTTTTGTCAAAGACGTTGCCACACGCGAAAAATCGTATCTTTATCTTCTATCCAGAGCTTCCAACAGGCCTCCACACTAACAATTTACCAACAGGACATCAGCCGCCGATGGGGACTAATTCCCCTCCCATAATCTTCCTGCTTCTTTTCTTCCTTTTCTTGTCGCATTACTCTTACGCAATGGTGCTTCGGACCACTCGATTCTTCCTTGGCTGGAGGGATGCGTGACAAGTCGCAGTCGACCTCTTTTTTCTTCTCCTTCTTTGAATCCCAGATATATATACATATACACTATATATTATTTTTTGCTACTATATAGGTTTCTCGGTGAATAGTATAGAGAGCATATACAGCCTTCCAGATATATATATAGATTATATCCGCGGAATGGTAGCCCGAAACAATTTGGCATGTTAGAGAAAAACCTTTGATTTGAATTCAAATTATAAATTTTAATAAATCAATCACTCATCGGGGAGGCCTTTCCTCCAAAGTAGTTTTTTGCATATTAGAAACGAACGCGCCTTTTTCGAGCTCCTTCACGAATTTGTCTGACGCTCGTTGTCTATCCCGAAGCGCTTAGAGCGTTTCTTCTAACCTCGACACGACGTATAACGGTATGGGCCAATCGGAAGTTTTTACGAAAATTATATTTTTCTCGGAGCGCTCGTCGCTCATACTATACGGCGTCGAATAGGGGATAGGAGTATGTACGGTTGTGAAGGGACGGCCGCGTCCAGCTCCTTTCCCCGGGAATCAATTTTCCACTCGTCTCGGTAGTTAGATTGCCGAATCTTGGTCAGATAATTGATGTATCGATTACTCTCCGAAAAACACATTCGAATTATTAATGGACTTTAAATTTTCTCATAAAACCGACCCGCCGCATAATGCTTATCACAACATATAGATAGAGGATATTCTGCTAGTATGTAGGCCCGTGGTGTACGCATTTTTTCCAAGCTGTTACAAAATGGGTGATTGATCCCTTTGCCCGAGAACCGTTATTACGTATTGCTTAAATTTTGTAAAAGACTCGTAGATTCTTTTTATGTGCGCTTATTGTTAGTGCATCGATCAATGCTCCTCCTGCGGCGAAGTAGGAAGTTACGCGTCCCCACACAGAATTCCACGCTCTTTGGATTAAATTTGTGTAATTGGTCGACCTCTCCGTGACCAGGCCGTGGGCGTCCGTGCGTACGCAACGCAGTATTTTTTGTCCCCATTTGGCTGAGAAGTTCGGGCGGGTGGTTATAATGGTACGTTTCCAGAAACTATTGTTGACACCCCTGTGTGTTCATCGCTATCGAGAAATTTTTTTGTCTACCGCCGAAAATAGGACGTGATCCATATGGGTGCGGGCCTTTTTTTGCTTTCGGGTAATAAGTCCGTTTACTCGCCGTAGTAAAGATTTTTGTTATAGCGGTGCAATATTCTCTTTCGTCGAATAAAAGGAATAGGCGGTCGAATTTTTGATTATGAGAAAGACCGCTTTTCTCTCCTGGCTGCCGCGTCGCTTCCTTTTCTTTCCCTCATGTTAAAAGTGTTGTGAGGGCAATGGGGTTGAATTTATTTGGCACATTAATATTCGTTTGTCAGACTGGATGGGGGTAAAATCGTCTAACTGGGCGAAGAGACCTTTGTTGGTACGTACTCAGTAGCAGCTAAAGTGTCAGTCGTGTATTAATTGTTTTCAAAGTATTAATTTTTAAAAAATCTTCATACTATTCTGAGACTATCGTCTATTCGAGGCCTAATATATATATAGTATATATTAATAATATTATCAGCGCGACATTTACCCTATATATAAGCTCTATTTATAACGTTTTTTAATAGCTCTGCTACGTTATATAATAGTTATTCATTTTCATCTCTCTACTTATTATTAAGTTATAAGGCGGTTTCGTTCCTGTCCTCGCCCTTCAGTTTATCGCATGTTAGTTACCTTATATATATATCCTATTATCACCACGGTAGTACTCGTTCTTCGTTTACTATTTGGGGCATGACGGGGCCCCTATGTGAGGGCCTGTATAGTATATACTAGGCCTATTTAACTTCATATATACGCATGTAGCCGCTACTAGTGATTCGGGTTTATTTAGCCGTACCTGAGTTATCGTTACCGATAATTACCGTACCTGATACCTACAGGACCATCTGTATATTAATATGTATATAATTCTGCAATTGAGTATATAATATAGTTAACTGCTGTAATATTAATTTGCCACAGGAGCATCGTTTGCCAATGAGACGTGATTTTGCATTGAGCATTTGTTCTTTGGGTTATGGGTTGACTCGGACAGTCTCGATGGGCCCATGTGGCCTTTTTATTTGTCTCTATATTCTTTAATGTCTTATATCATATTATATATTATATATTTCCCATGTCCTATATATACTGTATATATTAATATTTCTAATTTACTATACTCAAATTAGATCATACTATAGTATTATATATATATATATAATATATATATCATATATACCATATATATATAACTATATATACTATATATCTTACTATATATATACTATATCATATATAATATATATATATATATCTACTTATATATCATATATATAATCTATATATATAAGTAGTATATATGGAGAGTAGAGAGAGAGACGAGAGAGAGAGGGAGAGAGGAGCACCATACGGCGAGTAGGGTAAAATGTTGCTCGGCAAGTCAGAATGGAGCGCACCTGACCCTCGCATATATATACTACTAATATGATATTGTATTTATATATATATTTTACTTTAGGTAATTATAATATATATATTATATATAATATATATATATAATACCTATGAATATTAGTCATATATATATATATATATATATGATATATATATAATAATATATACAACATCATCATATATATTAAAAGTCAATCAAACATTTGTTATCATCGGGACTCTTTTCTATAGAATTGGAGAAGGGAACTTTTACATCTGCAGACTGGCATCACTTGCCTCCCTTTAGTCGTTCGACCCTCTGTCGTCTGTTCACTTTCATAACGATTTACGGGCAAATTGAATGTCGCGTTTCATTTGAGTCTCCCGCCCAAAAGGGAGAGATTTTTAATTCTTCCCCCTTTTAATTTCGTCTCGTCGTTACTTTGTATTTTGTAAATGCTGCACAAACCCATTCACACTAGCTTATACACGTCTCATGTTACTTTGAAATGAAAATTTTATCAGATATAATATTGCATTATACAGGAGGCGCTGCCTCCCTTGCCTCTTAAAGTATAAGTCCATGATATATATATATAATATATATATATATATATCATATATTATATATATTTATAATATTTATATATATATAATATATCATATATCATATAATATATATATATTATATATAATATATATATATATATGTATTATAT
>JABUQX010064378.1:20000-22500 GCA_015478945.1 Trachelipus rathkii | reverse complement strand
TTTTCTACCAAGATTACTATGGTAAATTGATTACAAGTGTTCGAGATCTGAGGTTCCTTTTAGTTTTATGCACTTTATCAAAGCAGAATAGACTGCAAATTACTGTACATTTTAACCTACAAAAATAAATATTTGATGGAAAAAGTATGACATGATTGAATTAATATTTTTTCCGTTTTTAAGTTTACCTAGCACAGCTAAAGCTTCAATAAAAGATACAGTTCATCAATTTGATGTAAAACACATTTCAATCAAAAAAATTTTTATGCAGTTTAGGGTTTGTGGAAAGTGTCAAGAATCTAGGTCTTTTTACCTTCATCTGCAATAACTAGCTACATTGCCATAAAAATCTTCTGAATTATAGAATACAACTGCATAGTCCAAACGATGCCTCATTCTTATAACCGTTATAGTTTATTGAAATACAAGGCAACGAGACTTGTCCTTAATTAATACAAATTTGAGTAAATTTAGAGATTTAAGTAAGCTTATTTAAAGACAAAAAAAAGAAGAAAAACAATTTATTGCTTGGTATTAGTTGGGATCAAACGAATTTTTTATGACAATTATTATTATTATTATTATTATTATTATTATTATTATTATTATTATTATTATTTCTAAAGCAGCAAGTGTTTCTAACTTATGATCTATATTACTAAAAAATATTTCTAATTAATTAAGAAATTGGTTAATATTTTCAATACTTATTTTACATTAATGTTTACCGAGGAAAGATTGGATAATAGTTTGGAGGCTAATAGTTCTGGTATGCATGTAATAAAAAGACTTACGAAAATTGAAATAAAAGAAATTAAATCTTACTGGACCATATTGACCTACGTAAAGCTGCAGGTCCTGATGGTATATATATGATAAAATTATGAAGGTGGTTAGAAGCTGCATTGCAAAGGCACTGTATTTGATTTTTAAACTATCTATAACATTTGGTGAGATACCAGAGGATTGGAAAACGGCATATGTTGTGCCTATTTATGAGAAAGGTAGTAAGGAAAATTTGGGAAATTATAAAACAGCTAGCTTAACATCTCTGATTGTAAAAGTTTTGAAAAAGTTACTGAAAGGTCATATAGAGAAATATTTGGATGAAGATAAGATACCGTATGACTCCCAGGATAGTTTAAGAAAGGAGAGATTATGTCAGACAAACCTTTTAGAATTTATGGAATATATTACTGACTGGATTGACCGACGATATTCATATGATTTTTATTTTTTGATTTCAGCAAAGCCTTTGATAAGGTTCCCCACATAAGGCTGACACAAAAGTTATCACAATGTGGTATAAGTGGAATGGTATGTGGTCGAATTAAAGTGGTTGTGGAATAGAAGAAAGTGTGTATTACTAAATGGCAATATCATCATAGGAAATAGTAAATTTTGGGTGTGATTATTATAAGCAGTAATCTTAAAGTGGGTAGTCAATGTTTGGAAGCAAGGAATAAAGCTAATAAAATGCTAGGTATAATAAACCACAATGTCGTTTACAAGTGCAAGGAGGATATTATCAAGCTTTATAATAGCTATGTTAGTAGGTCAGTATTAGAATATTGTGCTAAAGTTTGGACCCCCTTATTTAAGACAAGACATAGATATGCTGGAGACTGCAACGTAGAGCAACTATGATGATTTCTGGCTTTGAGGGTAAGAGCAATAAGTAGAGGCTGACTTAGTTAGGAATGTTTTCTGTAGAAAGGGATTATCTTAGGGGGGACATGATACAAGTCTACAAAATATTTACATCTTTCGATAATACAGAGACCAATAAATTCTTTATAGACCACGAACGGGAGACCAGGGGACACAACAAGAAAATTAAGAGGGCATGCCATCTTGATTTAAGAAAACTCATTCGTAATAGAGCGGTTAATTTTTGGAATGGTTTGCCACAGGAGGTTGTTGAGTGTGACTCACTTACATTTAAGAAATGATTGGGTAGATATATGGATGGATTGGGCATCATATAGTATTTTGACTAATTCAATTTGGAGGGGATTTTAGTTAGTTATTAAAGTAAAACTGTATGCTGTAACTACCAGTATGACAATAAACTTATTAAAGCTTGTAATGTGGTTAGCATGTACCTTAGCTGTAGTTTTTACTTTGGTAGTAGCCTAGTTGGTGTATACTATTGACAAGCCCAAGGGTGCGGTGTGGGTTTTGCATAAGCATGTTGGGCGATTGACCCTATATATTCTAGTCACGATAGGCTCATGTGGCTTCTTACTATTAGTATATTTTTTATGTTCTATATGCCGGACGCTATGATCGCATGACATTGACTGGACGGCCTGATAAAAAGTTCGGATCCTGACGTGTGACAAGGCCGGGTCTTTCAGCAAATTGAATAAAAGATACTGCCATAAAAAAAAAAGTCATATTACCTATTAGGTTTTCACAGTCTTCTGATTATGTTGTCAACAAGGTTTTCAGAAACCTTATGACAACGTATAATCCAAATTATAAACAAATTCTATTT
>JABUQX010064378.1:0-10000 GCA_015478945.1 Trachelipus rathkii | reverse complement strand
AACCAACTAACTAACTAACTAACTAACTAAGATATATATATATATATATATATATATATATATATATATATATATATATATATATATATATATATATATATATATATATATATATATATATATATATATATATATATAATATATATACTCTATATATATATATATATATATATATATATATATATATATATATTCTGTAATATTTTACTTTTTTTCGAATATCAAAGTTTCGCAACAGAGTACACTCAATTTTCTCAGATTCACTGTCAGGTACGTTTGTTTTGGGGTTTTTCCGCTGAAAATTTGTGATTTTGTTTTAATTTTCATTTGTACTTTTTCCTTCTCTAATGTAACTTTATTCATGGTTTATCAAGCTTGTGATAACAAGTTTTCATCCTAGTGGTTTGGTGTGGAAATTTGGTACACCTGGAGTAAATTTCATCTGAAGATGGGTCAGAGGCTGACGTCCAAATTTTGTATGAATAAAGAATGCTTTCTTCACTTTTATTCGTCTTTCTGTTTATTATTAAGACTAGGTTTCCAAGAAACAAATCTTCTAATATGCTATATATACATATCATATCTATATATATATATATCTTTATATCCTCTAGACTATCATCCATATATATATATATATATATATATATATATATATATATATATATATATATATATATATATATATATATATATATATATATATATATATATATATATTTTTATTTATCTCATAAAAATATATATATATATATATATACATATATATATATATATAACATATATATATATATATATATATATATATATATATTAATATGGAGGCATAAATTCCATTATTTATCCCATAAACTAAAGCTAATAAATCTTGGTTTATCAGAAATTTTCGTGGTCTTCAAGACTCGTACATTTATACATTTCTTCCTGAAACGAAAAAAATCAGCTCTTCAGACCCTAAAAAGTTTTCTTCGTTGAAAATGCAACACTCCTTCTGGTTCCTCTCCCTGACTCTCTTTCTGACATTTTTCAATTTTAAAATGTCAACTCCAACCTTGCTTATTCCTCTCCCTCTTCTTGTATCTCTGTCGGTCAGTAATACTGCTGTCTTAACTTCTGAGAAAGCTCAACTGATTGCTTAAACTTTTCCCTCTCTCTAATTCCACTCTACACGGTTCCAGAGCTATTCCCATCTCTTCGCCTCTTTTCAAATCATTTAAAATGTTATTTCTGCACTCTCCGAGCCTACCACTAAAATCTACTCCTAAGATCATCTTTGCTATTTTGATAGCACGTTTCCAATCACAGAAAATCGACCCAGCCCAAGAAGTGGATTGTGGCTTCAACAGTAATAAGTTGTGTGAGTTTAGTTTTTGCATCCGTTTCATTTCACAACAATATATAACTCACCTTGCTCAGTATGTTTCCTGCCGCGCGCTGAACAAGAGTTTCAATCGAACCATGTTTCTTTTATTATAAGTTTTCCTGATTCAGCTTTCCATGCTTAAAGTTTCTTGTTGGTTCCAACCATCAATCATTATAAAGTTTAGCCGAATGCAGACCGAATCTATTCGTGAGATATTCAGAGTTTTGTTTCGTAAATAATTCACATTATAAAAATAAATCTAATAGTTTACTCCTTTTTTCACTTATCTCCATACTTCTGGTTTCCTAATTCATTCTAAATAAAGGCCATTGATTCGGTCCCGCGTTTACGGTGAATTGTCATTTCAATTAGACGGGGATTCGACCGGACGGGCTGGTTCCACAATACCTTCCAGTAGAAGAAAGCCGAATGCTCAACTATCAAGGCTCTCGATCGCAGATATGGTATTCGATACAGCAGCAGAAAACTTTTGTAAGTGTACTCACATCAGTTTCTTTTTTATTTCTTTCAATTATTATCTTGGGGATATTTTGTTTTTATTTCTTTGTCTTCGTGACAGCAAAAAAACTCTAAATTCTTCTTCCCAGGGTTCTCCCTATACATACGACCTACACACCCATACTCTCCCTTACAACGGCTCCAATTTAAACTTCTGAAGCCAATAACGAATTTTCTCCAAGCTTTATTGGTCCATCAATAAATCATTCAATCTTTGCTGGTTGCTTTCTCTAGCGACACATGACGATGAGAGGAGGGCTAAACTAATTCCACTAAACTAAAACCATCAATCCAAACTAAAACCATCACCAAACAACCGCAAACCGCAGATCCAGAACGCGCACAACAGCACCAAACACAACACCCCATTGCGGGCGACCCCAAAAAAACGCACCAGCAAAACCCACCATCAACACCCTCAAACCCGAGACGAAACACCCAAAAAAGACACCCAGACGACCAGCACACGACCACACACAAAACAACACATAGAACAAATAACAACCAACATCTCCTAACCCAACCACGCACACAAAACTGGAGCCAGAAAAAAAACAGAATAAACTGTTAAGAATACACCCGTGACGTCTTTCTACTCGGGGCACACCCCGAGCAAAAGCTTTTTACTTTGTGATATATTTGTTTCCAAAATACGTGTCAATTGTATAATAGAAACCCAGACTAGGTCTTTCAGTTATTATGCGACATTAACGCGGCATCGATTGAACACTTTGTCGTAACCCTTTGATGTCCAACGTTCCCAATTCCTTTAAAACAATTTTTAAGTCTACAACATTGGTTTTGAAAAAAAAATTTTTTGAAAAAAAAAATATATTTGCGATTCGGGAACTACACATTAGATTGTTATTGACAAACATTACTCAATCGAGCCCCCACCAAAGTTGAAATATCAGCAGACATACTAAAAGATAGTGGTAGCTATACTACATTAAGAAGGTGAGTAACTGTATGAATAGACGGAATAAAATAATCACTAATATTAGATAAAAGTCTTTCTACGGGAACCCAGATGACACAGACGTCGAAATCGAAAATAAAAACCCACTGAAATCTAAAAGTGCCAGTGTAATAATTTTAACTTAAGTTTATTTTATGAACAGAAACTATAAATAGAGTTTATGAATTCACACCTACGTTTATTTAATAGGACGTGTAGCCCTACCTGAATTTTGAGCGTCGTTTTTCGTTGAAACTTGGTTAAGACGACTTACACTAAGATGCGTACGAATGTAGCGAACAAATATTAGTGTTTTACTTGTTTGCGAGATATTAACTTTGTATTAATGCTATTTTCAATAAATAAAATTATCTGATTTTTCTTTGATATATTAAAGAGTAAAAAAATTTGTTTCCAAATATAATGAATATATAATAATAAGGATATTTATAGTCAAAAATGGTTGAAACATCAAAAAAAAAATAAATAAAAATTAAAAATATCTACGATTAAGTCAGGAATATGGAAAATATTACGATTAAAAAACACTTGCTTTTCTATACAGCAACAGTCAGTATGAATTATTGATCGATGTGAAAACTAAAACTAGGTCTTTCACTAGCACTGAATTCACACAGAGCCTAAAATTTAAAAATAGTTCTCCGTTTCGAGTCGGTCTGCCACGATAGTAACTGAGAAATTGAAATGCTTAGGCTGAGTTTGTTCTGCTTGCCAATAAAATTAAAATCTGAACGTAGTTCGTTCGTCGCCTATGTAATTAACTAAATTTGACATTTCTTTTTTCTAATCATGAACCGATGCCAGCAGTGAATATACTAGTTATAGGCCTATTCTCGTCATATTATCAAGTTCTCAGAACCCCACATAATTTCTTTGAACGGCAAACACAAAAATTTATTTTCGTGACAGACGTTTCTTCGGGTTCGAGAAAATGCTTCTTTATTCTGAACGATTTTTGGTTTCATGACATACTCGTATCAAACGTACTAATTGGGACCCCATTTAGGGCCTTTTCATTTTTTCTGATCTATTTTCAATGCGAGCTCGAATTGTCAGCATCTTGGGTATCGAATTAATCCTCGATGGTCTAAGTTGCCCATTTCCTTACTCAAAAATTTCTTGAATAGTACTTGATGGTTATTGTAACATATAAAAAATTCTGAAAAATATTAATGCCGATCGCGGTAAACTTAAACATCGAGTGTACAACTAAATATGTTGGTATTTGATTTGTGTACCCATTTAAAATGATATTACCATAGTATAAGGTTTCTCGCTTTGTGGTTGTAAATCTATCTGTTTTCTGAACGTTATTCAAAAGCTATATTTTCTATATCTTAAGCTCTTCCTCTTAGATCCCACCGATGAAACGGTACAAAATTAAAAATTTTTATATTTAGGACTTTATAAAATAGTTTCCTTTTATCTATAGCTAAGGAAATAAATATATTTCAAAACGTAATCTGGAATTAAGTCTTCTCGAAGATAGAGCTAAACTGGCAGCACAAAAGTTAAAGCCAATTTTTGTTTTTACAGGCAGCGAAGCAAACTAGATATTCGATTGATGTTTATGGCAGCAGACTTAGGCAGAATTAGTTTTGCTGGTTGCTCATCGAGTAAAATTTTTATGATTTGCTGTCTGATTAAACAAAATTTTTTATCGTGATAAGCAATTATAAATTATTCTACATGACTAATGTTTCTCAAACCAAATATTTTATATTGATAACCCTCTAAAAGTTTTTAACAAATTTCAAACTGTTCATTTTTTTTTGGCGTTACTCAAATATATTTGTGACGATCGAGAGGTCGATTATTTTAGTGGAGTCATCGGATCTTCAGACAGAGCTACCAGATTCTCCAATATTTTGGTTTTCCAACACAATTCAAACATTTATGTAAGCCAGAGCTTAACCCTTGTTTTATAGCGTCTTTTACATCGAGCTCAATTTCATTTTCTATCCTAATTTCGATGTTTGGCATTCCACTGAAACTTCACAATTTTTTTGAAAAGTCTCGTTGTTTAGGATTTTATTTCGCGTCCCTCCGAAGCTTTTTCAATTTGCAAACGAGAGCTTGGTTTGATATGACTGAAGATTCTGTTCTAAATAGTCTGTAAATGAGTGCCAGTTTGTTTATAGTTGATATAATTTGTTTTTAAATAGAATTATGCAATTTTTTTTTTTAATCTTTATTCTTATCTGAAAAAATCGTTTTCTATAATAATAAATTAGGGAGATATTTTAGGATTCCGAGGTAACCAGAAAAATTTAAAAAATATAAAATATTTCGATTAGAATTAATTATATTAATTGAAAAGTTCTCAAAACAATTGATTTTGTTTTCCGTTTCTCGAAAAAGTTTATTGTATATTTCCGGAAATAGCGTTCAACCTATTAACTCTAGGGCAACCTGTTCATAATTCAGTAAAATAGTTTAACCCAATTTGTGTTAAATGGCAGCGACGGAACTAGTTTCCATTATTTTGTTTATTGGTCCAGCGATGGCGTAACTAGGTTTCCATGTTGTTATGGCACAGCAGGCGGAGCGAAATAGTTTTCCATTTTGTTTTATTGGCAGCGAGTGAAATATCTAGTTTCCATTGTATTTTTGCAGCGATTACGAGATATTTTCAGATTTCTGCTTTATTCTTGGCAGCGACGAGAAGGTAGTTATGATTGGTGTGTACGATCGACAGGAAAACTGTTGTATGATATTTGCTGTTGATGAAAGAAATTTTTTATCGTGTAGTCTGTTCATAGTTCTTGTATAAGTTCCTCACCAACCAAAATTTGGAGGCTCATGACACATAAATTCGTTTTCGTGACGGCCGATCATCGGTGGTACCGAGGAAAATAAGCTTTATTCGAGATATTTTTAGCTGCCCGGTTTTCAAATAACGTTTTCAAACGATTGTTTTGAAGCAACATCACATTCCTTATTGACATCTTCAAGGACTCGATCGTCGCATTTGGTCGTAACCTCGCTGTCTAAGTTTTCAATCCTTCAAAAAAATTTCCTTTCTTTAGCGCCTAGTTTGAAAAAAATGAATTTCTGAAAAAAATTTTGCACATCGGTAACTTAGACATCGAGGTTACAAATAAATTGCGAATTTGAGGCCCTTCGTTAAAAATGATACTATATTAAGGATCCTCGTGCTGTAAAACGTATTTTCTAATACTATATTTTTATCATGAGCTCAATCCTCTAACCTCCGATGAAAACAGCAAAAGTAAGCAAAACGTCTAGAAATATAAGGAAACGAATATCTTAGTTTTTTTTTAAAAAAAAAGCTCGCGAATCTATTTCTATCTGAAAAATCGTCTACAAAAGAAATGGAGCAAACGCGAACGAAAACATCGTATCATATTCGGAAAAATAATAATATTCTACCAATTTTTTTTTTTTTCAACGAAGAGCCAGTCTTCGAATTTTGTTTATTGGCAAGCAGAAAGGCGAACTAGTGCTTTTCACCCAGAAGATATATCAAACTAATTGAATCGAATTATTTTGCCATTAAGGAAAACACATTTAAATGAGTTTGTTTGATTGATAGGAATAATTTTCTTTATCCGATCATATATGATTCATAAATAAAAAATAATAAGTATTCGATAATTAGATATTTATCTATAATTATATCAAAGGAAAGTTCTCAAACCAAGATTTTATTTTTTTGCCTGTTTAAGAAGATTTTTTATGTTAATAAGAAGCGATCTTACTCTGCCGGTAGAGTTCATTACGAATTTAAATAGTTATTCTCAGAAAAACATTTTAATATTGCTTTTAAATAGTTTATAAACAAAATTATAAATATTTTAATTAGTATTTTAGGAGACTAATTTTTAAGGAGAATAAAAATATAAACAATTTTATTAGCTAATAAAAGTATTATCATTCGTTTCATTATTATAAATTGATATAAAAACTTAATTTTTTTTTATCAGAACATTTAAAATTTTTAGCAGATTTTTGTGTGTACAAAAGAAATGTGAATGAACGTTTTTTGGCGGCAAATAAACTAGTTTTGATATTCACATCTCGCAGATAAATTTATGATGTTTGTTATAATTGCATATAGAAAATTCAATAATCGGATATATTCTAATATACTCTGTTATTGTTCTTAACTATATTTGCTCGAAACAAAACGTAGATAGTTTTGTGAAATTTGAGCGGAAAACGACATTATTATACGCTTCACAAATGTATATATACGAAATATTTTATATATTATATTATTTTTTTTAGTTAACCCATGTATTTATTTGATTTTAAAATGGAAAATCGTATAATAGTTACACTTTAAAGAACTTTTATATATATTCATCGTTCAGTAGTTCGCCTATCAATGCAGTACTTCATTTGTCACAAGTTCGTTTTTGTACCATGCAGTAGTCTTCTCTTTTCGCGTATGACTAAACTACAAATAAGAGATGGGAGAAACATATACTTTGATTAAATTTAGAATTTTGACTATTTTTATTAATTTTTTAAGCGTATCTTATTTCTTACAACTGTCTGATTAAATAATAAATTAATAGACCAAAAATTCGGCCTCAATTATATTGATGAAATACTTTGCTGTAATATTAATTTTAATTTAATATTGTAACTTGCTCTTAAAACATTCGATTATTTAATAAAATGTTAGGTAATCGATCTGCTTTCAATATTCGAGCAAAACAAAAAAATAGTTTCACGTGTTGCCGTTGAAAATAAGTACTACAAGTCACAATATATAAAAATCTAAACAACTTCACATACCAAAATTCTAACAATAGTACCAGAGCTTTAATATTGTTAATTTAAGAAGACGGTCATTGTTTTTCTCCGTACAATCAAAGAAGCTCGGAATTTGAGAGATTAATTCACAACTTTTTATCTCCTTTTACTCGTGGAAAACCCAGAGACCACTAGATCACGTCGGGTGGTCTTCTTATAAATGTCTTTTCTTTCAATAGCAAAAATAAATTTAATTTTCGACCGAATTATTGATCAAGTTTCAGTTGGGAGTAATTCGATATTGAGGCACGAGACGACTACCGGATGCTAGCTTGTATTGGAAAGATAAAACATCGTAGTTAGATACAACAACCAGAAGATGAAGTTTAGCAGTATTGTTTCAGTATTTTTAGTAGATGATAATATGTAATTTTTGGCCTGTACCATTATTCCTACAGAAATACAAATCAAGGCGATCTCGCTTATGATAAGTCCTCACCATAATTTTACTATAGTTACCCAATAATTAAACCTTAGAATCGTTTTCTCTAAATTGAAATCAATCGAGGTATTATTATTAAATTAATTAAATTACTCTAAAAACTATTATAGAGACAAGAGAGGAGTATGCGAGTTAGTTTCGCTTGTGCGCGGCTCACCACGATGTTTGTTATTTTCCCGTGTTTCGAGATTTCTATTAATTTATGAAATTATAAGTTGATATTAACATTTTATGACATCCAACGTGTCCCGACGCTTTCACTCAACACGAGAAAAAATTAATACATCTCTCGAGTCATAATTCTTCTAAATTTTCAAGATTCTATTTGTTTGTTCTTATGTCTCCGTTGACAGTTGTCTAACTGTATAATGAGACGGAGAGTCCTACGAGCGATAGCAGATCTAAGTACAAAGGAAAAATCACAAGAGAATATCAGATAAGATCGCCTGTAGTATGCGGTGTGCAGTGAGCATGCTTAATGTGGAGTTTCTAAAGAGAAAATAAGTTATGTAGATATCGGCCTCTCTTTCTAACGTACGTTTCTTTTAATCAAGGGCTCGTCACTGTATGCAGACGTTGTTTTTTTTCATACAACTACTTCTCGTTTTACCACACAGCATAAATTCGTCGTTATATTCTCAGATAACGGGCAGTAGCCATTAACTATAAACTTGATCTCTACGTAACGATTACATTATACATAAACCTATATCGGTGTTTTACACCCCCAATGGTCTGCCAAATCGAAAGAAAATTTTTGGTGAGGTTGCAAACTAATTTACGCGTTATATCATAGAATACAGTATTGTAGTAGGACAAGGGCTTCATGGGCTGGGGCAACCTAAGTTCATCGTTAGCGATCACCCGTGCGCCGTTAATATATCATTGAAAAGAGAAGATTGGTCACCCAATTGATAGGTAGTGTTAGTCCTCAACAGATTGGGTTTAAATTGTATCTTATCTTTATCTAGAAATTCTCCCTCCCTCAAAGCCTCTCTCCACCCAAAACAAGAACATTACTTACGCCGCGATATGGAAAAATAAGAAACCGAACAAAATGTCATGAACATTACGTGCCATCGGACATTAACAAAAACGTTAGGTTTACCGTTGTGTGAGCTACTTCGCTCGATACTTTTTTACTTAGATCTATAAAAAATAATTCTATTAATACTTCTATAAAAGTAATTATCTACCGCATTAGTCTATAAACAGTCTTATTCCCTACGAAGTATCGGCTGATTTCGGAGTTATAACATTAATTCTTTTGGTTACATGTTATACGCATTCGGTCGCGCTTGCGTAAAGTTAGAACGAAATAGCTCTGAATCACCACAGTGTTAATTGTCCCCTTTATATTGCACCATTCTGGCGTCGAGTCATATTAAAAAATTGTCGCTAATCAGAACAGAATTGTATCGTGTGATCAAATATTCATGCCAGAGAAAGAACCGAATTAAATTATGACAGTTATTCTTGGTGAAGCTACTTAAATTGTGCAGAGAACATAGATTTGGCTTAGGAATATAATAAAGAGAGGTATTTATAAGTGCAGAGTTGCTCGGCATTTAGGCGTCGGTTTACTACGCGCATTCGATCTAAACATCGGATTAATACCATACTGTTCTTCAAAAACTCAGACCATATCTCTACCAAATACTATCCCACAAACATATCACTTATGTAGATATGGCGTATAAAAGAATTTATTATACAATTTATAATATATTAAAGTTCAGCATGTTTACAATTAAAGAAGATTCTTTCTACAGCTTCGAGCATTAATATACTACGACACGCTCAATTTCATCCAGATTTCTCGAGAATTTCTCGTATTCTCGCAGGATATGAACATTGATAAAACGACTAGTGATTTTACCTCTGGGATCGGATCATTCGGGATCGATATCGC
>JABUQX010064377.1:27500-46704 GCA_015478945.1 Trachelipus rathkii | reverse complement strand
TAGGCACCTGCAGGCAAAAGTGATCGCACCGCGCTATATAAGGTGTTGTGAGAATCTATTCGTGCCAATAATACATAATAATAATAATCAAACTAATAATAATAATAATAAATATAATCAATCAATCAAATAATAAAATAAACAAATACTAACATAAATATAATAATACTAATAATAATAAATACAATAATAACTAATAATCATACAATAATAATAATAATCCAATATTCATGTTTATAGCGGTACATCGTGTACAATAAAAGTAAAGATTGAGATTGCGACCTAGAAGACCTTTGCTAACGAGCCGTCAAGCTTGACCAACATCTCTCACACTGATATTCAGTTACACCTTCGTTCATAAAATGACATCGCTGCCATAAGTCCAGCTCTCAGAGCATAGGATGAGAATTCCATAATACTGTTTGAATTTGTTTTCAATCATTACAATAGTTAATAGTACAAAACTCTACAACATTAATTTACCAGAGAGCCTAATGTTTTGAAAAAGTGTTGTTATTCATTCAGTCTTAACTTGAAAATTATGATATATTTTAAACACCACAAAGCAACAACAACACCAAAACAAACAACAACAACAACACCAAACAAACACAACACACAACAACAAAACACACACACCACACAAAACACAACAACCCAACACATACTTCAACAACACCTCTTCAACAACAACCAAACACAACACAACATTTCACAACAACCACACACAACCCATCACAACTAGACCACAATGCAACAACAAGACAGCGACACTATTCCAACACCACAACAACTACAGCAAAGAATTATATATTTTCATGTCTATGTCTAATACCAAAACAACGACTACTACCCCTAATCACATAATTGAACTTGAATTCACTAGAATCCAATAGAAATCAATAGATCAAACCCACGATCAACATAGATCAAATCAGATCAAAAATAGAATCAATGCGGCAAGGTACGGAAGGACTATCAGACGGAGGTAGGTATTAGATTACCATGCAGTTAACTCACTTACATGCCATTCATTAGCGGTATGTAAACAAAACATGCACAAAAATTTTTAATAAAGTTACTGTACACACAATCTAACAACGCTATAAATAAGTACTTTAGAACTAAACAAACCACCCCTAAACAAAAAACAAAAACAAAATAGAATATAAGATTTCATGTGAAGTTGGGAAAATATCGAACATTGAATCATAATAGATTTTCATACGGCATCACAAATAGATCAATGGATCACACAATAGCAATAAAAATCAGAAAAACAATAAGATCCAGGGCGATAGATCAAGTAGAATCAAAACACCACGATAGATACCTACTGCGAAACCTCCCAATCCAAATGGAATCAATAGATCAACTAGATCAACTAGATCAATCCCAGATCCTGGACAAGCGGATAGCACGAGGTGGGTGCGCCGTGACTCGTTATTAACTGCTTTGCTGAATCTCTTACCGGCCTTTAGGTATGTAAAATTCGCAATTTTTTTACAAAGTCACTACAACACTCAAAACACACAAAGCAAGTACAAGATTTAACAACGCTTTTTTAGTTTTCAAAAACAAATAGTTTAAAGAAAACAACAAAACAAAAATAAATTAAAACAGTTTTGCTGATTATGTTAATACAACAACTACTTGACTACAATGATCATAAGCACTCACTAGAAATCAATAGATCCAATAGAAATCCACCCCTAGGCATCATAGCGGACATCCGCACAGGAATGGAAACGTGCGGTGGTCCGTTGATAATGAATTTACTGCATCTTACTGCTTAGGGTATCGTAACACCATAGACTAACTTACTTAATTTAAAAATAATGACCTAAACTCACAAAGAATCCACTAAACACAAGCATAACAACTAGATCAATCAGATACAACGGATTGAACAAGGAGACAAGAGTGGTAACCATTGGATGGTTTGCATCTTTAACCTGGCATAATGTACTAGATTTACTCTCGCTCTAACACAGGGAATATGTTAAAATCAGATAATCATTTAGAGCTAAAAACATATGACCTGAATAAATAGATCAATAGAATCCAATAGATCAAACTAGATACACATAGATCATGGTTGAAGCACAGAAGTAGCCAGAGCCTTTACGATGGAGTCTTGTCCTTAACTGCATTTACTGCATTATCAGGGTCATGTTTACAAACAACCAAAAAACGTAATCTGTTAGCTAACTAAACATACAAAAAGAATATAAGAACTTTCCATACTTACTCTCTTTATTTCAACATTTACTTTCTATATTTTTTTCCTCCTCTCAAAAACATCCTATCCCCTCTTCCTAATTTTGACATCTACCAGACTCCCGACCTAACACTAAATCATAAAACCAACCTACATTCTTGTATACGAATGTTTGTCTACTAACTCCGGCACCGCACCGGAGACCAGCACCGGTGCAGCTTTCAACTCCTATCACTACTGAGCTCAAACTTCCTTCTCCATCTTCCTTCCCTCTTATCTTCCTTTCAATCCTCTTTTTCCTATCCTCCTATCGACCTCTGTTCTATGCACTCCGTGTATATATATATTAGCCGGACAAACCTCTCGATTTGGGTCCTAGAAACCCTAATACGGAACCTAAACATAATAACACCATCACTTTTCGACAGACTACAACAGGTTTCAAATAAACATATATAAGCATACAACAAATATATGTTTGATATATCAACGAAACAGTTTCATATAAACTCCAGCACCGGAACAAATCGAGACTATCCCAGCCACCGGTCCCGGAGCCAACTCCTCAGAATCCAGCAATACCAAGCTTATCCTAGAAAATCCACTCTGATAATCCTCTCACCAAAATTTCGCCTTAATCACGAACACTCTCGCATATTTAAGAGGGTGGAGTCCCCCCTTCGGAGGGACCCAGAGGGGACAACAGGATAATCAGTCTTAACGACGAGACAACGAGTACCTCCCACAAACCCTCTAAACCCCCTATACCACATCTATTAACCCGATCGATAACTTCAACCAATGTAGATATATAATCGACGCTAGAGGGCTGAGCCGACACAAGGCCCGGGCAGTCGAGAGTCGCCGTCCAAAAACGAATTCCTCTGCAGGAATCGTTTTCCGACTCAGAATCGATTTCCTTCGGAGTATCGATTCTCGTATCCCAAATTCTTCGCGACCACCCTCTTCCTAATGATACAACAATAATCTCTTATCAGGGCAAGACGCCCCCCCCTACGAGGCGCGGCGCACCACGACACACGCTCAACCTCCGATCTACGACAACGCGTAACCTAAGGTCACCCCTCATCGGACCGGTATGTACTCTGCAACGACGAGACACACACAAAACAAAACTGATAAGCACCAAACTATCCCCTTACATAAAGGTGAGGTCGAGCGAGTGCAGGTCACGGCACATGTGGCATGAACCAAAATGCTCATGAACCCGGCTACAATGACAGGACATCGCCGCGGACTTCTTGACACAAAGAACGGCACATCATAACGGTAACTACACCACTAACCCAATACATATCAATTTTTTAATTTATTCTACTTTTAATAATTATATTATTCGACTAATACATATGAAATTTATCATATTCAAATTGTATTCTAATTCCATTATAAATTATATCTATTCTTCATTTACTCTAATTTCCTTATCCAACACATCCTTTTTTATCTAAAATTTAAATTTAATCTATTATATTAATTAATTACACTTAATTTAATTATTTTTACAAGCAACAATATAATTAGTCATTTATTTTCACTTTCATTAAGTCAAACCCCATTCAAATCAACACCATAATTTAACTTTTATAATATATATTTCATACATATATTTTTATAATTATATTACTCTTAATTTCCCGTACATATGCTCTATCTTATTTCTTATCATTTATTATATTTTAACTTATTTATTTCTTATATGTTTTCGAAAACAAACAAAACCTTCGAGGTTATCTTTTTCGTCGATCGAACGAACGGCGTAGACAAATTCCCACCAAGTAATCAAAACATTCACCAACGCAACCAAAGACGGACACCAACAATACATACCTCGCCGATAGACGCCAAACCCATACTAATGGCACACATATCATCAATTACTACTCCAACCACTAAACCTCTATCATACTCATTATACATATATCATATATCATACTACTATATCCCTACCCTACCACAACATAAACTACTACTATAAAGCTATACCTACTAATTACTACAATACTAATTATAACTACTATATATATACAACTATTACGGAATAAAATATCCATATATCACCTCAAAAAAATATAAAAGCAGTAAACACACCATGTCGGAATTTAATATAATATCCACGCAAACAAGCTGTATTCTTTGTGATATTCCTCACAATCAATACCCCCCCCATATAAACACCCACTACACTAACATAGACACTACTAATAATATATATCTACATAATACTTATATATCCCACACAACATCAATATATATAATAATATATATAATAACTATATCAAATAAATATAATACTATATAACTACTACTAATACTACAAACACACCACACAAATACAACAATAATCACGTATATAATCAATAATCAATAACCTACACTTACTATAAATATAATAACTCTCAATTTATGAATACCTCATATCATCTATTCAATATAATTAAACTCATCATTATTAATTATTATGCTAATTTCTGACGCAACAAGACACTGTTGTGCGCGATGCCAAGGGTACTGAGGATTGACATTACGGAACCTTGGTTAACTCTGTAAACCTCAGGAAACACCCCTTGCAGAATGCCCGTGTAGCCCAGACAGGGGTTCCAAAGCAACCCCCTTCCTCATGAAGATAATCACAACATCTATAATAATATTATTATTACTAACTATATATATATAACTATACTATACAAAATATTTACTATAATTACCTACTATAATAATATATATATAATACTAACCATATATTACATAACATATATATATAACTAACAATAATATATATATATATATAATAAATAAAAGAACAACCTAATGATGGAGAGATAAAGAAAATTGCCTCACCTTCCTTTGCTACTCAGCCAAATCTAATAGGATGAAGAAAACCCGGAGAGCTCAGAACACAAACTACGCTTGAAACGTTCTTTTTGGGAACGTGGAATGTCTACGTGCGTATAAGGCGCCCAACCACCGAGTCACCGATACAACTCAGCGGACGTGCGGATCGAGTCCAGGTTCGAAATCCCGCCTGCATGGAGAAGTAAAATCTTCCTTTGACTCATTATACACTCTCAACGTACCACAAATATACCTATTAATATATACTATATAACAGTATAATATCATATAATAACTAATACTATATATTATAACAATACTACCAATAAACTAACCTAACATTATATATATCATATATACTATATAATACACTAATATATACTATATATAAATATTATATACTACAATATATAAATATAATATATTGTACTAATATTGTAAGCATATCAAATACATATCAAATAATATAACCATAATATAACTATACTAATACTGAACTACTATATCAACATACTATATATAACATACTATATATATATAAACAAACAATATATATATATACACTATATATATATTATATAAAATACATATATTAATAAACTAAATATAACTAATAAAATGAGGGTGGCTTTGAAGTAACTAAGAGAAAATCATATTGACTTTCAAAAATAACATTAGAAGAATTGAAATGTTTCAAAGAATAGAGATTAAGGATAGACTCGAAAACCTCTAAAAAGAAAATAGGTTAAAGCACAATATGATAAAATTTATAGAAGCGTTGAGCACCGGAGGGGGGCCTTCACCTTATTCGACACAGTGTTCGGAATCGCTGCATATTCTTCCCCACCAGCAAGAAAGAAGGTCAAAAGTGGACAAAGGTGGAGATTATACAGATTACTAAATGAAACAGCATGGGTTCAAGTCAGGAAGCACAAGCGTTTTAGCACATATGTGAAATTACCAATAGGACCGTGCAGCTACTTCAGGGAATAAAGCTCGGAGAGAGAGAGAGAGAGACAGAGAAGAGAGAGAAGAGAGAGAGAGAGAGAGACGACCCGTACTGACAGAGAAATATATTAAAAAGAACCACGAAGAGAGAGAGAGAGAAGAAATAGTAGTGAAGGAGAGAGAGGGAGGAGAGAGTGAGTGAGACACAAAATAGTAATCAAATAGCTCATGGAATCGCAAAGGGACGGAAGTTAGAGGTGACAATGTTATAGGGTAGAAAGAATTATTAATTATTACGGAAACCCTGAAGATGGGAAGATTGTACGTAACGCGAAAAGACTTTCACTAGTGGAGAAAAGAGAAGCTGCCAATCCTTAAATCTATTACCTAAATATATAACTATAATACTATAATATAATATAAATAACTAATTAAATAACTAACTAATTACTATACTTAAACTAAATATATATTATAAATACCTACCTACAGGATTCATCCTAACTGAATATAATAACATACCATTGTATATAAATATAATACATATATATATATATATTATAATAATATACTATATATATATATATAACATATTTTTATTTATTAATATATATAATATATATATAAAATATATAATATATATATATATATATATATTTGTGTGTGTGATGTGTGTGAGTAGTTTACAGATGTCGCGCCTCTAACAGCTTTTTCTCAAAAAGTATAAGAGAATATAGGTCTGAAACTTTCACCGAGAACACAACACACACCTATAATCATACAATAATATTAGGAATAAGCTCGAATCCGGTGTCTAAATTTTCAAGTCCTGTAGGATGTATATAGAGGGATGGATCACCCCCGAGGGTGACCCGCCGATATCGCGCTATACGCCCTTGTGCGTGATCAAGCATGCAAGTGATTTTATTGCCTAACGAGAGTTGGATCTAGTTGATGACTAAATATCCTGGACGATAGCCCAAAAGACTTAACGTATAGCGCGCCATGCAAGAGCCGCACAACATCCCACCCTAAAATAATATAATATAAATTCTTATCGCTGACCTTATTAATTAATTATTTAATCACATAATTATTACAATATTATTACTTTATTATTCAATTAAATATATCTATTATATTACATTATTATTCATTATTAATTATTATTCATCAATAATCTAATGGTACTAATTAATTATCTAATTATATAAGTCTACTTCTGAACCTCTGGTTACGCGTCTCGAGACTGTGATGACGATATCTCGACCAGCAGCCGAATTACGTCCACCAGCGCAGCCGAGAGACGCCCAACATCCCCCTTTACATATATCAAATTCAATTCATTAGGCTGAACGACAAGATGAGAAACACACCTTTCTGAAGTTGCTATATTTTAAAACACTCCTACCCACTACATATCCTTGCGTCATTCTGCGTACTCTCTCCTTGCAACGCCAGTCGTCTTGCCAAGCGTTCGCCACACGAATCCAATTACCCTGAGTTCCAACTTGCATCTCATGCACTTTGTTTCGTGTCTTTAGCACGCTTTGCTTATCTGCCAGCCTGACACAGGCAACCCGGCAGCAGCCGCCCGCACTGCCGCATTATTTCGGAGCTCACCCAACAGAGCCTCTCTCTTCTTCAAAACGATTAAAGCAGATATATAGGTCCTGAAACCACTTGGACACCCTATCAGTGCCTATATCATGAGGCATAACGCTCAGAATCCGATTGTACATTTCAAGTCTGCAGTAGCGATGTAATATATAAGAGCTGGCTCAACCACGACGGACCGACTGAGACGCCGAATATTAGCGCTTACGACCCTTGTGGAACCCAAACAAAACAACACGTGATCTGCGTGGGTGAGGATTCCAGGGAACCCCCTAACACGGCGTTACTTGGGCAAACACCCCGAGGCACATTAAGCGAGAGGTCAAACAGACTACCACACGGTCTGTCTCCTGACCGACCCACGCACACAGACGTCAGAAAAACCGCAACGCGACACGCACCCCGTAGAACCAGAAAACAACATCACCACACCATTATTATCTATTATTATCATAACTATAACCATCGAAGCATTCCGATCCTTCCGAAGAGAAACTACGCATCCTGAGGTCACCGAAAAAACGAATCACCTGCTAACCGACGATCGCTATTTAGTTAACGCAACTCCACGACATTGCCGTTCCACGACCCATGCGCCCCAAGCGCGCTCACATTCGCATACCGCCGTATAACCAGACAGCCAACACCAAAACGTGAAGTGCACCAGACCTGCCCTCCGCCTCCGAACTTATCTATGGGTTAAAATATGAGAGTCAGTAGTTACGAGCATGAGACCCATAGTGTAATACAGACCAATTACGCCTACAATGAAGGTCCCTAAAGGACGGTACCCACCCCTCCTTCGAAAACAACATTACAATCATTCCGACCCGTCACGAAAAGCTGAAATTTGGCTGAGGAGGATTCAGAGTTGAGTTCTCTCAGAACAGACCCTGAAGACATATTGGCAAATTCAAGGAAAGTCTGGCAATCCGGCACCACGGATAGCTGGAGCCACTGCCGCCTAGCATAGTTTAACTAAACCAAGATCTAACTAAACCAAAACATCTTCGGTGCATACTAATATAGGCGCCGCGTATCCACGATCGAATCTACAGAGTCGACATATGATGGGACTATACGTCCGCCCAACCATAACTACTAGGGATAGTCTAGGAACCATCACCATCTAGGGGTTATCTAGTACCCTGACTGAAAAAAAAGAGCACAGGGTGCAAAACAGAGGTCGAAAGAAGAAGAAAGGAATAATGAGGAAGGAAGAAGAATGACGGAAGGGGAAAGAGAACATGAGGAAAGGGAGCTAGGAAGTTGACAGCCCTCGCACCGGATGCTGGACTCCGGTGCAGGTGGCGAACATCTTATAAAATATTGTGTACCAATGCTCACCAATGTGAGTCCCCCCCTTATATCTACCTGTATTATATCGGGTCGTTGATTTCGAAAATAATGGTTTACAACCATCAAGAACACCAATTAACAATTTCTAATAATTCTTTTTATGTTTATAACCTTACAACATGTTACGCTTTTATCACATACCCTACAGCCACAGTAAATCACTCAAATCAAAACCCCCCATCCAGCCAAGCCATCAGCCGCACCTCAGGACCCATCTATATCCTACCTTGACTTATCTGATATTAATCGGTCACCAATTACTATTGAGAGTTATTCATTGTTTGGCATACAACCACTACACATAAAATTCAACGTTCTTCTATCACAACCACATCAAACAAATCTGACCCTGACACCCGATAATACAAAAGTTTTCACAGGTAGTTAAGCTCAACTTAGCATCACTCTAAACTATGAATATAACCCCCAAGTGAGAACCCACTCTCAGTCCACACATAGAACAAGGAATTAAAAATGGTTAAATCGTTTAGCAAAGAGCTCTTCAACACTTCACAAACACCGGCAAAAGTACACTAACATAACATCCAAAAAACCTAACCATTATTCACCACTCTTGTAACCAAGACGCTAGTATCATCTAACACCAAACAACAACACCATAACAATGTTTACATTTTACATTACACAATGATATATGTAACAAAAAATTTGCCATAACCGTGCTGTACACATAATCATACAAACCGCATGACACAACCCCCAACACCTTCACCCTATTCTCAACACATTAATAAAATCCCAAATGGTATAGCATCCACAAACTGACAACCCCACTCCAGTCAATAAATGTACAAAAGGGCAACCCAAACCCACAATCTGAAGCCACAAGCAAATAACAAGAATGCCTAACTTAACACAAGACAATCACACAACCTCTAACAACCTTAAGCATCAAATCCACTCTCACAACTTGCCACACCAACAACAGACGGTAAAGACTAACAAACAAAGATAACAGTCTTATTATTTCTCTGTCGAAAGACACCCTACCAACACACTCCCACATGAACATTAACAAATACTTAACCACCACACAACCGCTACACGAACATAACAAAGAGCACCAACAGCCCCCAACAATTCATTACACACACACAACAACCACGCGTAACACTAAAGGGGCACACCAGAACACCATACAACCAACTAAGATTTTGCAGGGCAAATCATAATACCATAAATTTCAATTACTCAAAGAATCATATAAATAATAATACATTCCACATCTAAACATCTAACGTTAATCCACACCTATATTCTAACAAATTATAATTAATCCATCCTCAATCAGAGGGACAGAGGTATCTGTATAAATTGAGCAAGTTTATATTGCTTCTCCAGAGATTCCACCACATCCGAAAGGATGCTCAAAATATAAATATAAATGCGTTCCGCAGCATTAAATCATTTTCTGCATATTTGGTTCAACAGCACCTCACTCCGCTACCGCCCAGAGAGAAAGTAAAAAACGTATCCTGGCTATAGTTATTAATGCCCTTTCTGTATACTCGAGTTATACTAGGGAAACACACACCATCGTTTCGGCTATGTAAATATCGTAGATTAACCTGAGCTATCTTGAATCTAAGTCCTCGAGTACCGGGCAAACAACTATTAAGATTGATACTTTAAGTCGTTTTTCATAAACAACGCTAATAAATATAATTTGCAAGAGTGTCTGACAGCACGACCACCCTACTACACGTAGCGCATGAATGTGACAGCACTACATTGGGCTTCCCAATAGTTGGTACATACCAACATACTCTTATACACCATCTACCACGATACGCCAGCTGAAAGGCACAACAAATCTATACTCATCATCTCCACTAACCACAACCTGCAAAGCATCCGTACACACTCTTTGATCACACTTTCATCACAAGACGATGATCACCAGCAAATGACACCATAAACTTCACGCCTTAGCCAGAATCTACTCAAAGAGCTGTCGATTACATTTGAAGAGATACATAAATAAGAAAATATATTAAAGAATATCATTACTTGCCACTTCCAATTACGCCGAATACACGTTATAAACTAGTGCTCATCCATTCGTTTATACGAAAAAATGTGAATGACACATCGTTGGGTATTACAAGGGTATTACAAATACCTTCGTAAAGAGGACGTCTGTAGAAGCAGAACGAGAAGTCATCGTACCAGTACAGCGAAAAATGGCTTACTGACGAAATTCATATGTATAAACAGATCTAAAGGTAATGAGATTCTTTCTTTCGACAATCAGATGAAAGATAACAAGAATACGACCGTACACGACATCGAACCACTGAATCCAGTTAACAAAAAAGGGTATACTATTCTGCTAGACAAAAACTACAACAACCAAACAAGCAAACACAAAACAACACAACCAACAACCAACAAACAACACACAAACAACCACACACACCACACACAACCAACCACCAACAACACAAACCCAAATAACAAAACACAAACCATCAGTACAAGATAAAGTTCTTTTTTTTACAACACAAGCTGCTTACCACCACCCACACACGACACATATATGTCTAACGTAACAACTTGTTTCCAACAACATTAAATAAAGCACTTAACATACCATTACACAGCAACTAAGAAACCCTATATTGCTTAACCCATACCACCAAAAATCTAACACAAACCTACAAAACTCACATTGCCTAGAATAAACACACGTAACCACCAATAACACAACAAGTCATAACTTAGACCAACACCGGCACACACCACACAAGCTACCACAACTACACACAACAGCCACTCCAACAAAACAAAGCATAAACCCATCCAACAACTTCACTATACGTTTTCACACAACCCGCACATAACTACACTCACACTCCACATATTCTGTAACTCATCACACCCAACCAACATACACACACACACCACTCGATTTACACAAAACCGTAAAAAGCATGTTACGAGCTCATACAAAAACATTAAGCAATAAGTAAAACCTGCAATATATCTTATACCAGCTTATCTCTTTTCTAAGACTTACGCCCCCCGTTCAGAAAAATATTCAACCATCGCAACATGAAAGGATTTTATGTTTTTATCCACAACAGATTTGCATACGTGATGACCCAAACTACTAATCACATCCAACTCCCACACACAATCATATTATTAAACACCCAAACATGGACCCTACGCAATACGGGCCGACGGCACCGCGACATCCCAATACACCACCATAACGGTCAGACACTAGGAGCCCTGATAGATTAAGAGAGCGGCGTTATACTATAAATCAGTGAGCTCTGAAGGGGTATTCCTTAATCAAAGACTTTATGATTCAACACTTCACTAAACACCATTCTCGTTAGATCACTCGTTGTATCCATTCGAATAGGGTTGCTTTACATGAGTCATGGTCTTCGATGACATGATCTTGAAAAAGCATCACTTCGATATGGCTCGATTACCACGTCGAAAGTTCATTGACTTCAACTCAATTAACAACGAACTTACGCTATGATAAGATTCGTATGAGGGTTGGAATCAATCACTCTTGGGGCGAAATGAAGATCACACGTGCACCACTGACCGGAACCAACAAAAACACCAACAATCACCTACTGTAAACACTCCAGTTCACAGGGGAACCTGTATTAGATAACTAATAGAGAGCTAAATATATCCCCTGAACTGATCGTTTACATTAGGTTAAACACGCATTCACTACTAGAGAAAGGTACTGCCCATCAGGCTCGAGATGTTCTTCAAAGCGGTTCCACACAACAACCACTGTGTTAGAGAAAATAATCGTCATCGATACATATAAACAGCAACTACCAGAAACCTCCAGAAACACCTACATCACAAAAGCCAGAGCAACCACACTAACCAAATACCTCGCACGCTATGGAATAATCAGCAAACATCTCCTAACAAACAAATCCAAACCACATACTCATATACACACACCGGAGTAAAAAGTAGCCTACACTAGGTCACTACAATCACCCTACGACTATGCTCCGCACTTATTCACTACACCAGCCGCTCCAGCCACACAAGCGGCAAAACTCGCTATCCATTAACCAGAAATCCACAAACTTAAAACCAACAACAAACTCACACACCCCAAACTCCTCTACAAAGACTACCAAACACATCATACATACGAACACCTAATGACATTACACACACCACTATCTCTCCACACAACAGCTGCTCAACATCCGATTCATGGAAACCGAAAACACCTATTAACTCAATGAAGTATCGACCTCAAACACACATAAGACATTAGCACACAACATTTCTACGAGCCCAACACAAACCTCAACACTTACATCAACAAAAACATTAACCCAGGCCTCCCACCAAAGTTTCTCCATACATATCAACATTCAGTCAGTTTAACAAGTAATAATACCTATAACAAAAACATCATCAATCTATCTCTAACAACATCAAGTGTTATTTCACATTGTCTCAAGTCAACCTATTAACACAACGTAACTAACTACGAACCAATAAACAGTTCTCCAACTTAACAAGAAAGTATCTAAAGCAAAAACAAATACTAACTCTAACAGAGAAAAATCCAGGCGAACTGCCAACAGCATCCACCAAATTGAAAGGAGTGTCGAATCCTACGCAAGGGGAGATTCAATCCAGAAAGGGGTACACCCCATGAAGCACAACGGGATTCTTCACCCCCCTCTTCCCCGCCCCTCTTACAGAAAATAATATCATGATACAAAAACTAGCTTAGACTTAAGCAACATGCCTCATAACAGAGCGCGATTCTGTAGCAATCCGATAACCCCTGTAAAGCACTATTTTGAGATCACCCACAGAGAGAATGCACGAAGACCCAAATCTCAGACGGTAACACTGAAGAGGGTGTAAGCCGTAGCGGAACAATTACCACTTGTCGGTTTAGCCCATTATGTAACAGGTAAAGAACGTCCTATATCTAACAACCACAAACACACATTAACAACACAAAGTGATCAATCATAAACTCACCCACCAACATAAAACCAACACGACACCTCATATCAACCACTCACAAATGAATCAAATTACGACACACAACACAAATACTCATAACACAATACAACAGAGACTGAGAGATACACACAATTCTACCTTCAAAGCCACAAACAAACCAACCACCTCACCAACAATAACAGCGCACAAACTCAAACCTCCCACAACTATAACCCAATAACAAACAATACCATAAGACTAACACAAACACCGTATGATACGAAACCCACCATATAAGCACAACAATACTCACCCGGACACGCCCCAACAACCTGACATACTAACACATACCAGTCCACAACCAAACCCCAAAACCATCCCATAAAACCTAGCAGCACCTCACAACTCTCCTAACAAACACACAACACATTCCACCATGCGCTCAAAACACGGACAAGCACAAACACAGACTACACACATATCCACCACCTTCCACAAACACAAAACACTACACAATAACAAAACCTCCACGTACCCCTCATACACCAATAACATCAGTCAACACACAAAGACTCATAATATCTACACACATGTAACATTAAAACTATTCTTACATAACGTACCTAAACTTACGAAATAAAAGCAGGCTTTCAACACCTAACCAGAGACATCATCTAAACAGCAAACCACTATCACCTCCCGACGAGAAAACCCAGGAAGCGAGAATGCCGCACCACTAGAAGGGATCGTGACTCTTGAGAGGGGGGATTCCAACCGAGGGGTGTAGCGAAGCGATACTGCCTCGGCCTCACAGCCCCGACCAGGCTGAGGCCTCCCACCTCCTCATCGGAAGGCAACACAGGTCAAAGCCCACTCTAAACCCCTATTGAATGAAGAACTCAAGTGTCACAATACAACACTACCGGGTTGATATGCTGGTATCTTTAACATAACATTGCAATCACACTTTAGACTATTAAGGGATTCATCTGTTAGCATAATAACGTCCTCCTTACCTACGTCTACAAAATCCAAAAAGGGACTAAGCCCAAAGGAGCACATGTGCGAGCCTTACCGCTTAACACCCTTTCTCAAGACGGTACCCATTGAGATGGTCCTTTCGTGCAATCACTACTACCTAGAGAGACGGTGCATCTACAAACAAAATAAGCTGACTTCTTCAGTGTTACCAGATACCGCCCTCAAAACTCGAAGACCCATCGTATGAAACGGCACGACTGTTGCAATATAACACATCTCACACAAGTACCTTTCCAAAATCATCAATAATCATATTAACTACGAGCAAACAAAGAGCACACCGCACAGAGCCGAAAGAGACCAAGAACGCAGAGCTAAAAGACCCCCTACACAACACCCACATCTCCAGCACCCGACCACAACAAACTGATACCCACTCCGAGAACAGAGCACCACCACTATCAACAACACAACCTACTACTCCCACAACTATCCGAACCCAACACAGACAGACACACTCCCACACTAAGAGACAGCGCACATTCCTAACTAAACACACCCTTAAGAGACAACAATCAATGATTATCGTTGCTTTACAGACTACCACACATTGAGTTACATGAACAAACTGAGACAATCTACATTATACCAGCGATAACAGCTATAGGTACCTTCATGTTAAATCATTACTTACTGACAATGTGTAAAAATAACACTGCAATTTCGTCTAGAAACATGATCGCCGTTTTAATGAGTACAGATACTTACACGATCATAATACACTCGAATGATATGTTAGAAACGTGAGCGAGACGTTAAGTTTTTGTCTGAGTAATGTTAGCAATCCATATGCTATCATAGGCAATCCATTCCACTCAATGCCATCATACTCGCTTCATATTCACATACCTTCAAAACTGTATGTAAGAACCAACAACTACATCAACAAAAAGACAGTAAGAACATCTTGTCTGGAGATATGTCGTATACATTCATAGAACTTCACACAAGATGTTCGCGCTCAAAGTCACACTTTTGCATAGATTTGGTTATTTTTGTGTAAGGGATTTGTTCAGATGATACGATACATATCAACCTGTTGCCTGATGGCCAGCCGAGAAACTAAGTGAGGAGCATATCGAGTATTGAATATGACCTATTATGCTACTTATACCTTTGAACTAAGACTAAGCAGGGCACTATTCAGCAAACATAGCACTTTGCACTCGATCATTCATTCCATACGCCGAGGCTACATCGTCTGGTTTGCCTTCTGTATATCTACTAGTCCTCGTCACTAGTCTAATGATATCCCAATGCAGTTATTATATCAACTAAACACGCAACAACAGCTATTTGAAACACAGAACACCATACACGAACCTTTCTCTAGATGACTTCACTAATGCTAACATCAGTTACAGGATAAAAGAAATAGTTAAACGGATTTGCAATTTTAAATTCAGATTCAATCTTGTTTCCATTTACAAGCAACTTATAATTTTCATGAAAGTTTTTTCTAATCTTTCCATAAGTTCATTTATTGTTTTTCAACCATTTGAACTTTCAGAATTTTTTTTTAGTTTCCATCGCATATAATAATGCTCCTTAGCAAGAAATAACAAATGTTTTATCTTTTAGCAAAGCACAATAAGATTTTAAACGAAATAGTGTCTTAAAGCTCGCAACACATTGATCATAAGATTCATATAGCGACTTAACGAACAATACCCTCACTCGAGTAGACACCTCATCTCATCAACACCATCAACCATAATACTCAAACAGCACCACCCCGCCTCTACCCTAATCACTCCAACAACAAATAGCAGGGCTGCCTAGTCAACCATGTAATGATGCACCGTTGCCCGACCTAACAGTTTGTTAATAAATATAATAAGTATTGCATCACTTTATGCAAATGGATTAAGCATAAAATCACTTTCATGTTTCATGTTGAAATTTTCTGAAAAGGGGGGTGTAGTAGTCTAAATAGAGATAAGCCTAAAAATATTTCAGGTTTCTATTGCTTTAATGTTTTGTATGATACTCTAAATTCTACGTAAATCAGTTGTTAATGTGAAATTAAACATTGATATGTTAGAGATATGCTTTGAAAAAGTAGTGAATAGGTTACGTTTTGTTATGCTATGTTAGTTACTTTACCCGCTTGTAAGTATGGAAACTTTGTTATGTCTTGTTGTTTTTATTCTAAGATTAAGTGTGTTTTAGATTGTTTATTGTACAATTTTATTCTTAGTTTCTCGGTTAATGCATATGTTTAGCTTATTAATGCTTGGAAACAATTGTTACGTTAGATATTATTCGTTGGTGGTTATATAAAGAACTGTCTGTTACTGTTATTTTGTTGGTGTTGTGGTTGTTGGTGTTGTTGTGTTGTGTTGTTGTTGTGTTGTTGTTGTTGTTGTTGCTGTTGTTGTCGATGTCTAGCGAGAATATATACCCTTATGAACTGATATGGTCATTCGTTACGTATTCTTGTTTACTTTCTAATCTGAATGGTCGAAAGAAAGAATCTCATTACCTTTTAGATCTGGTTTATACCATATGAATTCGTCAGTAGGACATTTTTTCGCTTTACTGGTACGATGACATCTCTTCTGCTTCCACAGACGTCCTCTTTACGAGGATCTTGTAATACCCCAACGATGTGTCATTTAACATTTTTTCGTAAAAACGAATGGAAAGCAATATTATTACCTGTATTCCAATTGGAGGTGCAAGTAATATACCTTTAATCATATCAGTGAAGAATTTCTCAAGATTATCGACAGCCTCGAAGCGTTGGTTAAAGGCTGAGTATGTGTCATCAGTGACATCGTCTCTTCTTGATGAAATCAGAGGTGACAGCTTGAGTGGTTATAAAAAAAAGAATAGATGTTGCTTTCACTGCATCTGGTAATGTTTAAAGTATTGATGTACGCAAACTATTGGAAGCCCAATGTGCTGTCACAATTCATGCGTTACGTGTAGGGTTTCAGTGTTCAGACATCTGCAAATATAATGGCGTTGTTTTGATATGAAAAACGACTTTAAAGTATCATCTTAAAAGGTTGTTGCCGTTACTCGAGGATTAATTCAATAGCTCAATGATGTAATCTTACGATATTTTACTACCGAAAACATGTGGTCCCGTATAATAACTCAGTATTACAGAAATGCATTAATAACTTTCAGCCAGGATACGTTTACTTCTCTCTGGGCGGGAAGCGAGTGAGCTGCGTTGAACCAAAATATGCTGAAAAAAATGGTTTTAGGCAGGCAAGTTGTATTTATGCTTAAATCCTTTCGGATGGTGTTGAATCTCTGGAGAAACATGTAGAACTTGCTCAATTTATACAGAATCCTATGTCACTCTGATTAGATGGATTAAATATATTTTAAAATAAAAACTTATATGATGAATGTATTTATTTTTATGTTCTTTTTATTGGAAATTATATGTTATACACCTGAAAACATGTTTTACTGGCCTTATGTACGCTTTGTTGTTTAAAAGATGTTGGGGGCTGGCTGTTTATTTCGTGTAGCGGTTTTGTGTTAAGTATGTTATGTTTCATAGATTAGCTTTACAGAGAATAAAAACTTTATTTTGTTTGTCTTTACCCAATAAGTATTATGCTAGTGTTAAGTGTGGGGACCTTTTGTTTAGGTTAGCAGTTTATTCTTGGCTTTTAAGAAATGTGTCTGGTTGCCTTTTGTACATTAGTATCTCTAGTTTCAGTTGATGCTATGTTAGCCTTTATTAATGTGAAAGCTTTGTTACGTTAGAGTTTTATACTCAATCGAGTTATGTTATGATAATTACACAGGCTATGGCAGAATTTTGTTACATATCATCATGTTAAATGTAAAATTAACATTGTTATGTTAAGATACGCTTGACAAAATGTGAATAAGTTAGGTTTTGGATGTTATGTTAGTTACTTTACCGGTGTTAAGTGTGAAACTTTGCTTAACGTTAACCATTTATTCCTGTCTAAGATGGACTAAGTTTCTCATTGTGGGTTATTATCATAGTTCAGATGATGCTAATGAGCCCTTTAATTACTGGTTGAAAACTTTGTTACGTCATCATATATTGTTTGATGTTTGTATAAAGAAACTTGATTTTATGTTTATGCAAAATATAAAAATGGTACTCAAAATGTGACCTTAATCAATAGATCAATAGATCATAGATGGTCCTGAGGGTGCCCTGATGCTGGCTGAATG
>JABUQX010064377.1:12500-15000 GCA_015478945.1 Trachelipus rathkii | reverse complement strand
AGAGCCATCTTTATGCTCTGACATGCAGTGTGAAACTGAAAATGTTGTGGACTTTATACATATACCTCTTATCTAATGTTAATTTATTGTCCGTAACTGTGATTGGTTGTAATGAGCCAATCATAGCTAAGATCTTATGATGTGACGTCATTTATTATGACGATATAAGAACAAGGGATTTGTTGTTAGAATGATTAGTTTTAATATAGGTTCTGGTGTGTGAACATGTCTCTTTAAAATAATAACTTCAAGCAAGTTAAGAAATTGTTACGTCATGGTAAGATATATAATAGTCTATGTATAGCATACAGATGAATCCGTACTGGTACTACTACTACTACTACTACACTACTACTACTACTACTACTACTACTACTACTACTACTGCTACTACTAAAGCCTAACTATTATACGAGTAAGATCATGGAGTATTCGTTATCGGATCCATGTTTTTGCATAATGTTTGATGTAACATACATTATGCAAGTCAAATGCAGGTTTTGCTATTGACTCCTCACAGTATAACTGATTCATAATATATATATATATATATAAATATATATATATATATATATATATAATATATATATATATATATATATATATATATATATATATTTATATTATGTTATTTTTATATATGTGTCTTCAAATATTACTTGAATCACTAAAACCCTAAAATGTAACAGTGGATGGACCCATTAGGGGCCCTTAGGGGCTGCTCGCAATACTATTTTACTGATTTACTGCTCAAGGGTCTGTAAAAACATGCTTTTACACACCCTAAAGCCTTAAAGACGTAATGACGTAAAGCCGTAAGGACGTAAAGCCGTTCCGCCAAGAGGTATGGGGAGAGGTTACTCCCGGTCTATTTGTTATACGGCTTTACTCTTTAGGGTCTATAAAACAAAACTTTTAGTAAAAACAAAAATTATTTTAACAAATAAAAATAAAAAATAAATAAAAGTGTTTGAAAATATATATTTTAAAATAAATAAACCTAAAAATAAATAAAGTTTGAAAAATAAATTAAGATAAGTAAAACTAAAATAAATAAAAAGGTTTTAAAATGAAAATAATTTTAAAAATAAATAAAATAAAATAAAAATATAAAAATAATAATAATAAAATAAATAATAATAATAATATTAAAAATAATAATAATAAAAATAATAATAATAATAATAATAATAATAATAATAATAATAATAATAATAATAATAATAACAAATAATAATATATAATATAAAATAATTAATTAATAATAATAATAATAATAATAATAATAATAATAATAATAATAAAAAAAAAATAAAACAAAAATAATAATAATAATAATAATAATAATAATAATAATAATAATAATAATAATAATAATAAATAAATAAATAAATAAATTTAAATTAGTAAGGTTGAAATAAATAAAAAAAGTTTAAAACAAAATAATTTTAAAAATAAATAAAATTAAAAATTAATAATAAAAAATTAGGAATAATTAAAAATTAGAATAAAAAATTAAACACAAAACATAAATGTAAAATGAGACATAAAATAAAAATTGCAAACAAAATATACATGTTTCAACTTAGCAAAAAATATTTTAGTTGACGTTAATAAAAAGAAAAGGAGATTTGAAGATAGAAATATCAGTCTTTAACCTTTAGAAAACGGATTATCTTTGTAAGATGTAATAAAAATGACGGGTAGCTATGTCAACACCTTTAAGTATACCTAGTTTCAACCCTTTGCCTGATCTCTATGAAATGCCTCCAGGTATCGAACCATCTGTAGCACTCCAACACGTAACTTCGGCTACGACGAAGTTATGTCAGAACCTATAAGTATACCAAGTTTCGACCATTTACATACTCTCTAAGAAGTATCTCCTCATGTATCGAACCCTCTGTACCAGTACACCTCATAACTTCGTCAGCGACGATGTTATGTCAAGACCTCTAAGTATAATTTTGTGGGTAGATAGTGAGAGTTGTCTGTCTGTCTCTATGTTCTATAGGTGTTTGTGTGTGTGTGCGTGTGCGCCTTAACGTGCGTTCTATATAAGGTTTTCGAGTCTATCTTTAACAATAATATTTTGAAACATCTTAATTCTTATCTCTTATCACAGGTACGGCTTTTGAAAGAAGCGTTGATTCTTGGTCCTAAGCCTTTCGATATTTACGTGAATCTTTTTAGCACTATACACATTGAAAGCCTTCGATAGAGTATGGCACAAAGCCTTGATTCCCAACCTACCATCCTTCGGTATCTATTCTTCTCTCTATAATCCACTCTCTTTGGTTTCTTCTCTGGCAAATCTATAGCAGTAACTGTAAACGGCCACCGTTCTCCTTTATATAAATAGTGATGGTCCTCAAGGTTTCGCCTTTTCTCCAATCCTTTTTCTGCTTTATACTAATAATCTAATTTTTATTACTTCTTTTTTTATCTACTCCTATGCTGACGACTCCACCATCATTGTTCATTTCATTTTGAAAGATAT